>ML662445.1:35797114-35841931 GCA_007570785.1 Antilocapra americana
ACAATGAGGTACCACTTTACACCAGTCAGAATGGCTGCCATCCAAAAGTCCACAAGCAATAAATGCTGGAGAGGATGTGGAGAAAAGGGAACCCTCTTACACTGTTGGTGGGAATGCAAACTAATACAGCCACTATGGAAAACAGTGTGGAGGTTCCTTAAAAAGCTGCAAATAGACCTGCCATATGACCCAGCAATCCCACTGCTGGGCATATACACCGAGGAAACCAGAATTGAAAGAGCCACGTGTACCCCAATGTTCATCGCTGCATTGTTTACAATAGCCAAGACATGGAAGCAACCTAGATGCCCATCAACTGACGAATGGATAAGAAAGCTGTGGTACATATACACAATGGAATATTACTCAGCATTAAAAACAAAATTCATTTGAAGCAATTCTACTTAGATGGACCAAACTGGAGCCCATTATCCAGAGTGAAGTAAGCCAGAAGCAAAAACAACAATACAGTATATTAACGCATATATATGGAATTTAGAAAGATGGTAACGCGAACCCAGCATGAGAGACAACAAAAGGAACGCAGATGTATAGAATAGACTCGTGGGCTTTGTGGATGAGGGTAAGGGTGAGATGATATGGGAGAAGGGCATTGAAGCATGTTAATTGTCATGTGTCTAATCAATCGCCAGCCCAGGATTGATGCTCGGGACTGGTGCATCGAGATTTCCCGGGGGGGAGGGAGGAGGGAGGGGGGTTCCGGAGGGGAAGCATATGTAAACCCATGGTGATATCACGACAATGTATGGCAAAAACAATAAATAAATAAATAAATGTACAGCAAAATAATTCAGTTATATGTATATGCATATATATTATTTTTCAGATTTCTTTCCATTATAGGTTATTACAAGTAATTGAATAATTAGTTCCCTTTGCCATATAATAGGACCTTATTGTTTATCTATTTTATATAGTGTGTATCTGTTAATCTCATACTTCTAATTTATCTCTCCCCTTTTCCCTTTGATAACCATAAATTCGTTTTCAATGTCTGAATCTGTTTTGCAAATAAGCTCATTTATATAATTTTTTGAGATTCTACATATAAGTGATAGCATATGATATTTGGCTTTCTCTGATTTTCTTCAGACATTTAGAATGCTTCCATGTCTTGGCTATTGTAAATAGTACTGCTATGAACATTGGGGTGCATGTATCTTTTTGAGTTAGACTTTCTGTCTTTTCTGGATATATACCCAGAAGTGGGATAGTTGGATCATATGACAACTCTATTTTTAGTTTTTCTGAGGAACCTCCATACAGTTCTCCATCATGGCTTCACCAATTTATAGTCCCATCAACAATGTAGAGGGGTTCTTTTTTCTCCACATCCTCTCCAGCATTCATTATTAATATTTTTAAACTTTTTAACAATGGCCATTCTGACCATGGTGAGGTTTTGTTGTATTAGTTTTTTTTTTAATGAACAAACTTTCAGCTGAAATGTTTTTACATACTTTGCTATCTATGTGAAAGAAATAAGCTTATCATTGCATTCATCATTTTAATCATGACCCTGAAAATGTACCTCAACAGCATAAGGAGAAAAGTAAAATGATATTCAGAGTTCTGTACATAACTGTATGAGACTGAATACACAAATAGACAGTGACCACACCACACATGACAATAGAGCACAGACCCACAACCTACAGCAACAGGCCCAGACAATCAGTACTTTATCAAAGACTGACAGCGTCCCTATTTTATGTCCCTGCTTCCAACTCAGAACCAACCAGAGAGAGGCAACTGCAGACCTCAACCCAATTTCAGAAGAGGCCCACTTCTAGTTAGTACACCCTCAGCTCATATGGGCTTCCCAGGTGGCACTAGTGATAAAGAATCTGCCTGCCAGTGAAGGAGACATAGGAGCTGTGTGTTCGATTTCTGGGTCAAGAAGATCCCCTGGAGAAGGAAATGGAGACCCATTCTTGTATTCTTGCCTGGAGAATTCCATGGACAGAGGAGCCTGGCAAACTGCAGTCTATGGGATTGCTAAGAGTCAAACACAACTGAGCGACTGAACACACACACAGCTTCCCCAGCTAAAAACCTCCAATTGTTACTGAGTCCAAGCTCACACTGATGCTGGACAATAGGCCACTAAATTGAGAGATGAGTTATTTGTACAAAGAATAGCAACTTTATTCAGAAAGACAGTAGATTGACAAGATGGTAGAGTAGTGTCTCAAGGGACCGTCTTACCTGATTTAGAAGTCAGGCTTCTTTTATTCTAAAAGAGGAGGTGGTGTGGGTGGCTGTCATAAGCTTCTTGGTGCCAGGATCCTTTGTTTTTTCAGCTGTCCATGTAGGTCTGGTTGTAATGTCCTATAAACCTCCAACAAGACAAATGTTATTCACTGTTCTGCAACTTTTTATCTCTATATGAATGGGAAAGTGTTATACGTTTAAAGGTCAGAGTCTTGAGAATAGGAAAATATCCTGAGAAATATATTCTTTTACCTAAGGTGCAGAACCAGCATGACTAAATTCAGGCAACAGAGTACAGAGGTGGGAGCTAAAGGAATAGATTCAACATGGAGTAAAGTTTGTTGCTCTCTGTTACATGATGAAGGCACACCTGGGCCTTCCTTTTGATTGGGGTCTTCAGTGATCAGCTTGGGATGATTTCATTTGAACAAAACTGTTCAATTAAGAGATGCCACAGGAAAGAAATGCCATAAGATTTCACAAGCCAAATGGTATTTTGAGAGGTATGCATGTAACAGGAAAGAGTCTGTTATGACTTCTATGGTAGATCTGTTTCCTTTACTTTAACCCTTTTTGGGGGCCACTTTTATTATTATAATCATACATAATGGCTTGTCTCAGAGAATCCTGTCCCCTCACCCCCAACCCTTAAACTAAAGTGCCTTTGTTTAGCTCACAGGGAGATAATCTGACCCTGCTCCCCTGTGAATGACTATAAGAAAGATGAAACTAATACACTCCCTGGCCTGAGGCTTGCCATTCTAGGAGATATTTACAAAAATTAAATGGTCTCTTTACTTTGTTTCCTCTTCTCTCCCCATCTCTGATCCAAAAATGAACCTGGCATCCAGCTCAACAAGATGGTTATTTTGAGATGTTAGTCTGCCATCTTCTCAGTCAGCTGTCCTCCTAAATAGTCATATTCCTTGTCTCAACACCTCATCTCTCAGATTCACTGGCCTCTCATGTGGCAAATGAGTGAGCTTGATATCATGCAGAGGACTCCAAAGGTAACTGTCACTCAAATCCTATTTCAATAAAAGATTGGCCAAAGTGAATGAGCCAGCTGACAAACTCAAAGAACAAGCTAAACTCATTTTCCTAGTGAATATCCCTCCTGCCTTCTTGTCTTCAGTTGCCTTCCAAGACCTAGGTATGTCTCCTCCCATATATCCTTCTGATTTCTCTCCTTTTGCACCTCCTCTTTATTATTCTCCTTGTCCAGGCCCCCTATCCTTTCTCCCAAACTCTCCTAATATCCCCAAATGTCAATTGCCTCTAAGGATACATATCTCTCAATAGCAGAGAACTAAAAATTAGCTGCATGTTTTCCCTTTCTTGTCACTGGAATCCTTTATTCTACATGGAAAGAATCCCAAGACAGATTCCTGGAGGATGGAAGACCACGTGGCAAGGTTCTGGTCCTCCTTTCCCTCCCCACCATCTCTGAATCCCCGGACATGTGACTTAGGCCATTCTAGACCATATAGTACCTGAAAAATCTCCTATGCAACCCCAGTATCAGCAGAAAAAAATCTGTGCTCTCAGGGGGAAAAAGTCATTTCTATTTGATTTTAGAATATATTTTAAAATATATTTTCCTGTTAATTTATATAACATTTCAGAAACAGATGCCACTTTAAAGACAAATAAATCCAAACAATGAACCTATAAGTGAGTAAGAATTTTTTTTAAAACTCCATTTAATTGCCAGTTCAATATTCATGCTTGGTCCTCCATCCAAAAACTCACAAATCCAGCTTTCAGACTAACATGAAGTTGTTGTTGTTCAGTTGCTAAGTCATGTCCAACTCCTTGTGACCCCATGAACTGCAGCATACCAGGCTTCCCTGTCCTTCACTATCTCCCAGAGTTTGCTCAAATTCATGTCCATTGAGTTGGTGATGCCATCCAACCATCTCATCCTCTGTTGTCCCCTTCTCCTCTTCCCCTCCATCTTTCCCAGCACCAGGGTTTTTTCCAGTGAGCTGGCTCTTTACATCAAGTGACCAAAGTTTTAGCAAGTACCAGCAGATATTTACCCCTGAGACTGATACACTCTTTCATGGGGAATAATGATTAAAATCTTGATTTAAAAGGCTCCCCACTAGACGAAAGACTATATTATAGTGTAAGCATAGATATAAAACATTAAATTTTGGCTACATTAGGTATTAGGCTCTGCTGAGCTGTAACTAATAAAAATTTGAAGGCAATATTTGTTTCATGTTATTCACAGTTGTCTGTGAATTGCATGGGAAGATGGGGAGCCTGAATTTGATTCCTGGATTTGGAAATACCTTGGTAATTATGTATTTCATCTCCTGCTGATTTAGCTTCCCAATCTATAAAATTTTTGCATTCACAGCTTACTGTTTTCAAAATAGGTCAGAAACTCTTTGAGTGCTTAGGGAAAAGTGAGCCCAGTTCTCTGCTTTAAGTTTACAACAGTGAAAATATACTTTCTTAGCAATTCTCCTTTCCTGAGATTTATCAAGAAACTATCAATGCCTTATAAACACTCCTGGTGGTTCTGTGGACTTCAGAAAGCCACAAGTCTATTTTCACTGAAATAATAATGCTCTTAGTGGTTTTCTCTTCTTTTATTCCTTCTAAAATAAGCTAAGCAGCCCTTGGAACATAGATATAAAAGTCATGAAACTGAAATGATTTCTCATTTCAACCCAGATTAGTGCAAATACCTGTCCTTTTGAGGAAAAGCCCAGAGCAAAACTCATTATTTCTTCAGCTGTTACTTCTCTTTTGCAACAAATAGAGGAGGTTTTGGGTTTGTTTTGAGCTAACAATGTTCTTGATCAAGGTTCTTTTGAGGAAATTAAAAAGAATTAGACATGAATTGTGACAACAAAACCCTTATGACCTAAGAAGTGATCAAATAAAAGTAACAAAGTTTGCTAAAACCCAAGGCAGGATGTGGAAAGTGTATTAGGGAAGAACAAATATGACTCCATATTGGATATGTTTCTTTTACTTTAACCTTTGTACTCTTTTGCTTTTGCTAAGAGTTAAGATTATTGCCTATAGCCTGAAATATACAAACTATCCCATTCTTCAAGTTTCTGATCTTTATTGGTACAACATTTTACCATTTATACAAAGATAAGAAGTGCAGAACAGAGAATAACATTTGCCTTGTTTGAGGTTTAAAGGACCATCATGGCCTGTGGACATACTAGACAGGGGCAAGAACAAAGGATTCCTGCACCAAGAAGTCTGTAATAAACAGCCACATCCCCTCCCCTTTGAATAGAAAAGAAGCTTGGATTCTAACTCTGGTACTATGGCTCTTTGGGACACTAGTCCTATCTTCTCAGCCTGCTGGCTTTCTGAATGAGTGAAGTGAAAGTTGCTCAGTCATGTCCAGCTCTTTGTGATCCCATGGACTATACAATTGCTGGAATTTTCCAGGCCAGAATACTGGGGTGGGTAGCTTTTCCCTTCTTCAGGGGATCTTCCCAACCCAAGGATCGAACCCAGGTCTCCCACATTGCAGGTGGATTCTTTACCAGCTGAGCCACAAGTGAAGCCCAAGAACACTGGAGTGGGTAGCCTAATCCTTTCTCCAGCGGATCTTCCCAACCCAGGAATCGAACCAGGGTCTCCTGCATTGTAGGTAGATTCTTTACCAACTGAGCTATCAGGGAAGCCTGGCTTTCTGAATAACATTGCTATAATAGGAAAGAACAAATCTGATTCCATGTTAGATCTTTTCTTTTTCCCTTTAACCTTTGTGCTTTTTTGTCTGCACTTAGTCATGCTGACTCTGCCCATTCCTGTGACCCCAGCTGACCTCACATAGCCTGGGGTCTGCACCTTTTGTAAAAGAATGTTGCCTATGGCCTGAAATATCCAGGATAGCCCATTCTCAAGGCTCTCACCTTTAAAGGTATAATACTTTTCCATTCATAAGAAGATAACAAGGTGCAGAACAGAGAATAACATTTGTTCTGTGGAAGTTTACAGGAACATTGTGACCTGACCTACATGGACAGCTGCTAGAACAAAGAATACACCACCAAGAAGTTTGCAACAACTAACCAGCTCTTACCTCATCTTACCTTGAAAAATGCTTTGCTGAAAGCCTTCAGGGAGTTCGGAGTTTTTCTTGGGCATAAGCCACCTGTCTCTTTGCATGGCTCTGCAATAACCTTTCTCTTCTCCAAACTCTGATGTTTTCATAATGTTTGCCTTCACTGTGTGTCCAGCACATGGACTTACATCCAGAAACATTGGTATCACTTGCCCTAAACATCAACTCTTGATTTATTGACCTGTTGTGCAGTGACCAATATGAACTTGGACTCAATAACAAGAGGGAGATGATAAGCAAACACTTGAAGAGAGAACATCAAGCATACATCAGGGAAGACTTATGCAGTGTTTGAAATGGGCCTGGACGGGTGGGTAGAATTGCCAGAGGCTCACAGGACACATTCCCTCTCTGATATTGTTGTCCTCACTATTGATAGTAGAGGAAGATCAGTGAGTAGTTCTGAAGAGAGATCTTAAGTTCCTTGCCCAGGAATTGAACCTGGGTAACCTGAATGAAAACCAAGAGTCTTAGTCACTAGACCACCAGAGGCTAGAAGAAAGAAGAACAGTGATGCTGATTCTCTCCCCTTCTTGAAAGCAAGAGGGATCCAGGAGGCAAAAACGGGTACAAAGTTTATTACTATAGACACAGCACAATGTATGGGAGGTACACAGAAAGGTTTATTTACAACAGAAGTAAGACAGAAATACACACCTCACACCCAGAGAGAAAGGGTATTGGCATCCTGAGTCAGGAGAACAGTCAGAACCTAAGCAGAGACACACAGCTGGAGAGGAGTGCAGGTGTCCTAAATGAGGAGGAGCACAGCAGAGAAGTGACCTAAATCCCCTGTGTAGGACAGTCCTGCTTGGCAATTGTCTTGTTTCTTTCTTCACACCTGACTGGTCCATGGACCCTCCCCAAGATGCATGCACAAATTTTTCTAAGATGGAACCCATTGCGGAGGGCTATGGGTGCATGCCATACTTACTCTGGGATGGGGCTCCCTCCCTTTTTGACCCTCAAGGAGCCTTCCTGAGCACGTGCAGAGACACTTCCTTGACCTCAGGAGTGGACACCTTATCTCTTTTCTCTAGCAGAGCTCTGCTTTTGCCACTAGCTTTGTCCTTGGAGTGTCTAGGTGAGAACAAAGTTCGAATTTTACTCCACTTGACAAATACCAGGGGTCCAGCCCAGAGTCTTACTATCTCCTACCTCACTAGAACACAGCAAAATCCCTGAAAAGGATGGATCCTAGGGAGATATTATTCAGACCTGAGAAGCGAGCTTGGGGCTGACCAGGCAGGAAACGCCAGGTTCCTGGGACCCATAAGGTGGCGTAGGGATAGAATGTAGTATAGAGAGGGAATGAAGACTATAGGTGGAAGCAAGTCTGGACCCTGTGGACTCCTTGCCCCACGAAGAGGGTTGTACCTGATGATGGGCCCAAGCAGGGTCCCCTAAAGCTAGAGTTCAAAGCAGGTGCCTCCTGTCTCAGGACTGAGGATGATGCTAAAATGTGCAGTCATCTTGACCCTCCTTAGGACTTAAAGAAACTTTATTCCCAGACAGGAGCCCCTTCCTTCCTAATTACTTCCTGTCAAAAGAATGAGTGCTCTTGGTTGCGTGGGTTTTCCTTTTTAACATGCAGAAAATACAAAATAAACTTGGCACCAGGCAGAACTTGCCCTTCTGTTCTTGTGATATTTCTGGCATCACTTGGGCGGAAGCTATGTGGCAGATCAGCACGTTAGTCAGATGCCTCATCCCAAGGGCAGTTCACTGAGTTTACCTTCCCAGATACTCTAAGCCCCTGACACAGTCCCGAATGCAGGAAAAGATGAAAATCCAAGAAAATCCTCAGACCCCAAGGGGACAATGTAAGCCAAGGCATTCCCATCCAGGACTGAAAATCCCAGTAGGACTGATGTGTGGCCTTGAACAATAACCTTGCAATTTATTCCCTTAGTCCATTAACGGCATTTGGTGAGTACCGCATCTGAGCCTAGCACATGGCCAAGTATCGTGTGTCAAACACCACGTAAAATCACACCATGAGCATTTCTATAACTATCTGCTAGCATTACCTATAGGGCTTCCCTGATAGTTCAGGTGGTGAAGAATCTGCCTGCCATGCAAGAGACCTAAGTTCAACCACTGGATCAGGAAGATCTCCTGGAGGAGGGCATGGCAAACCCACTCCAGTTTTCTTGCCTGGAGAATTCCATGGACAGGGGAGACTTGCGGGCTACAGTCCACGGAGTCACAAAGAGATTGACATGACTGAGCAACTAACACATACACACACACACACAGCATTTTTATCCTGTTTTAAGATCACTTTCTACTAATTACCATGATTATCACTGCAAAATTATTGTATAAGGATACTATGTTACAATTTCTTTTATGGTTTATAGATTCACAAATGCCCATTTTGGACTCTTTCACCATCATTTCATTTTAAACGATACAGAGATGTCAAACAAATACACTTCTTCCCACAGTTAATGTACCAAGGTCACATCGCTTATTATTCTCCTGTCAAAAAAGCAATAGTTAAACATAATCCATCATACAATAGATGGAATGCATTTCTTGATGACTCTTTTTTTGTTGTTTGGTCTTTGGCACAGTTTTAGAACCACAGTTCAGAAAACAAAAAGAGACAAGAGCTATATTAAGTGCTTTCGAATCTATTTTGCAAAATATTTAGAAAAAAGAAGGGTGTTTTGAATGGAGACTAAATAAGATGAGTCAAATAGCAAGACCCAGTCTTTGTGCTTTGACACCAGCAGCACTGATGGCTGACACAGATCTTGACTTCAAGTTTCTTTGTTAAGTTTAAACCTAAGAAAGTGATGGCCATGACACTGGACTCTAACATCAGCCCACAACCGAGAGCGACGTTAGTTTGTGGTGGTCTATTCTCCTGTAATGAGCATGCAGGGAAGAGTCAAGCATACTTTCTAATGTACCTGGCAGTGCTGTTTCTCATTTTAAATTCATTAGATTGAGGTGCTTCTTTCTATTCCAGACTTTGTATGTTTTGATAGAGTGAGTCTGGCCCGCTGTATCAGAAACAAGCCTGAACATTCCCATTTTCAGATTCTGAGGATGAAGACAAAGACACTCACATGTGAACTTGAACTCTAATGCCCCTAGCAAGAGAAGACCCAATAAAGCCTTAACAGGAGATGTGTATTGATATGCAATGTGGTGGTGGTTTAGTTTCTAAGTCCTGTCTGACTCTTGCAACCCCATGGACTGTAGCCTGCCAGGCTAGCTTGTCCATGAGATTTCCCAGGCAAGTATACTAGAGTGGGTTTCCATTTCCTCCTTCAAGGGATCTTTTCAACCCCGGGATGGAACCCACATCTCTTGTATCTGCTGCATTGCAGGCAGATTCTTCACCACTGAGGCACCAGGGAAGCCCTGATACTCAGTGTAGGTGAGTTCTAGGCCACTTCCTGACTGCTCAGTCAAATATTGCACATAGACAGTGCCTCCTCTGACCCCATGCTGACCCCACACAGGTGCATCCCTTTCTTTGGAAGGACCTCCCTAGATATTCTGATGTCTATCTCTGTATTGTCCCTGCTTCAAACTTCAGCCTTGCTATGGGGTAATCAAACAGCTTATTGAACTTTGACTTTCATTTTTTTCTTTAGTGGTTTTTTTAAGTGCATTTCTTTTGAGAGTAGGCTCCAGAATTTAAATTCTAATCCCACATCTAAAATAAGCATATCACATTTCTCAGTGCTAGGGATGGATGCTTTTGAATGACTCTGGTCCAAAAAAAAAAAAAAACCAGAGGAGGAGGTTGTAAAAACTCTCTCCGAGAATCAACAACATGAATTCCAATGATGTCAGAAAAGTTGGCCACAGGAGGCTTCTCCCATGCAAAATGTCAGGAAGACACATCACGGTATCACAAAGCAAAAAGGCAGACATGTAGCTTGTACAGTAGTAGAAAATGAATGAACATTGGCACCACTTATTCACCACTTATTAGATAAAGTCCCAAAATCCTGCCTTGAGTTTATAGGGATCAGGCTCACCAGAATTTTGGAAGTAACAGATTGTTCTTACTATGATCATGGTAGGCTGCCAATATAAGACTGTGCAGAGAATCCAATCTTCTTTTTCCTCCTGAAAGTTGAAGTTGAAGCAGCAGTGGTAAAAATACAAAACTAAAATCAGCACTAGTGTCTGTGAGTGTTTAAACACTCAGTGAGATTACTTTGGATCTTACTCTAAAACTCGAGTGTTCCTGTCACTCATGAAAGCACACAGATAACCACTTGAGGTTATATTTGGATCTGAAGACATGGGAACCTCCCACCCAGATCCCCCTCTAAGATATAACCCTTATTCCTCCAGCTTCTGGCAATCTTGATAAACAAGCATCTGACACCTGCTTTAGGACTGACACTGGGACATACGCAGCACTCGTGGGGATATCCCTCCAGGACTGGCCCATGGGAGCCACCTCCGTCAAGATCATGGCCCTTCCCACGGGCAGCTGCCAAGGACTGGTCTATTCCTGTGTAAAGAACCCTTCCCTCCCTCACATCATTGGCGGCTCTGCTGAGGATCAACTGACACCTTTGGTGCAACCACATCTCAGCCTAGCCTCTTCTGCTGCCTAGTCCTGCTTCCTGGCCTCCCCTATTCATGATGATGGCAAGGACACTCCCCGATAAACCTGTGCATCCTTGAGAGGAGGCAGTTCTCCAGGTAAGGGCTCTAGGCCCAGGAGGGATCATCTGTGCTCTAGCATCTCTGCCCAGGAAGTGATCCTACTTTACTCTGCTCAGGCTGCCATAACAAAATACTGAGACTAGGCGACTGAGCAAGGTTGCAGAGGCCAGAAGTCCTCAACCAAGAGGCCAGCATGGTCAGGTTCTGGTGAGAAGCTTGACAGGGGGCCACCTCCTTACCATGTCCTTCCAGGCTGGGAAAGATCCCCAGGAGAAGGAAATGGCAACCCACTTCAGTATTCTTGCCTGAAGAATCCCATGGACAAAGGAGCCTGGCAGGCTGCAGTCCATGGGGTCACAAAGAGTTGGACACGACGTAGTGATGAAACCACCATACAGACACATTAAGCCATCTGACGGTTCTCCTAAAAGGACGTGACTCCATCATGATGGCCTCACCTTCATGATGTCATCTCAACCTAACTGCCTCCCAAAGGTCTCATCTCCAAATACCACCCCACTGGGGGTTAGAACTTCAACACAGGAATTTGTGGGGGACACAAATCCTCAGTCCATAGAAGATCCTGACTTCCCACACCTTCAGACAGACTTAATGTTCTCTTAACAAGCTGTACATTGGGAAGAATTACAGGCAGTGGTTAAAACCACAGTTCTAGAGTTCTAAGACATCCTCTGTGTGTGTGCGTGTGTGTGTTACTTAACTCTCTGAGGCCAATCTCCTCATCAATAAAATAAGGAAGGCAATAACAGCATCACTACAAAAGATAATTGTGGATGTGTGGAGTGTTAGGTACAGGGTCCTAGTATCATACAAAAAAGGAAGAGGGATAAATTAGGAGTTTGAGATTGATATATACACACTGCTGTGTGCAAAACAGATAACCAACAAGGACCTATCATATAGTATAGGTATACAATATTACAGTATCTTGTAATAATACATATGTATAACTGATTCACTTTGCTGTACGCCTGAAACTAACACAACATTGTAAATCAACTATATTTCAATAAAAATTTTAAAAATCAATAGATATAATTATGACTATTACAGTGTCCTATGTTTGGGTGTTCAAATTTTAAGGCATGGGGTCCCCTGATGGCTCAGGGGTGAAGAATCCATCTGCCAATGCAGAAGACATGGGTTCCATTCCTGATTCCAGAAGATCCCACATACCACAGAGCAACTAAACCCGTGCATCACAACTATTGAACCTGTGCTCTAGAGCGCAGGAGCTGCAACTGCTGAAACCCATTCACCCTAGAGCCTGTGCTTCGCAACAAGAGAAGCCACCGCAGTGAGAAGCCCACACACAGCAACTAGAGAGTCACCCCTGCTTGTCACAACTAGAGAAAAGCCTGTGCAGCAACAAAGACCCGCACAGCCAAAAACAGATAAATAGTTATTTTTTAAAAAATTAGGGCATGCATTGAAATTTTCCTTCCATGTCCTTCCTGCCCCATTGGGCTGCTTCTGGGGTGGAAATCAAGTGTTTCACAGTCTGTGTCCCCTCTCCCCAGGGCCACGCCTGACGCGGAGTGAGCATTCAGATACCATGGGACTGATTCAGGAAAGCTGGAGAAACTTAGCAGGAATGAAGGCAATGAATGGGTTTTACGATTTTGCCGAAGGCCTAACTAAATAAGCAGTTAACCACGATAGACCATTGCTTGGAAATGACTGAAATACAGTTTTTTGCTCAATGATTTCCATAAACTAACATTTCTTTTATTCCTAACCAATTTAACATTAGAGGTCTGTCTGTTTTGTTGATATGCAAACTCTTTAGAATCTGGGCGTCCTGGAGAAAAATGTTGTTCCAACATGGGTAACCGTATACTGTGTTACCGACAACAGAAATCATGAAAGCTAATTGGTTTTAATAACGTGTTTTAGGTGAGAAAATCACAAAGTTCCATGAGAGCTTATTAGAGCAGTCATAGCGCAAATGGGAACACTGGGATTTTGAAATATAGTTTGTCATGAGTCCTCTTCCTACACCCACCTCCAGCCTCCACTGTCTGTTCTACCTTCTGGTCTGAAACTTTCCAAGTTTTCCTCTCACTGTCAGACGTTTCTGTGATTTGTATGTCATCACCATCAATATCTTTTTATGCCACCTACCCTCGTCTCTGTATTTAGGCCTGGGCCATGGGTGCTCTAGGTGCCATCGGCTATGAGTGCACCTCAGGGAACTTTATGTCACACTTTGAATAAATAGGCAGTAAAATCAACTGAAGCATTTTTAACCTCACATTTGAGTATTTGTCATTTGTAAAGGCAAAGTCATGCAAAATTCCCTTACCCGCTGTTAGCATTTTGCTATGCTTCCCTCTAGACAATATCAGAAAAAGGTCTTCTGTTTGTAGCAGCGGTCACGATCCTCGCGGCTATAAACAAAACCCTGGACCTAGTAGACGGGTGCTGGCATCACTCAGAGAATCAAAGGAAATGCCGAGTTGCCAGGCTTCAGGGAAGCGGGATCCACACAGAAGACCTGGCAGTCAGAGAATCTGGAATCTCCAGGGGCCACTGTGACTGTGACTCAATTCCAGCGACTGCCAGGCTGCAGGCTAGCTTTCAGTTTCTGGGAGAGAGAGTTCGATCAACCAGGTACAACCAGATGCTCTTTCCTGGGTGAATCAGCTCAGGCTGGGAAGGCGGAGTGATAAAAAGTCCTGGAGGACAAGGGCAGGGGCAGGGTCACAGACCCACCACTGGGGTAGCGGATCAAGAGTACCAGTGGGGCATTCTGTTTGCAGTGCCTCCCCACCGCCCCACTTAGAGCTGCAGGTAAAGTGGGGGGTGGGAAGCCCAGGGCATGCTCCCAAGTGGAAAGGGGAATCTTGAGGAATAAAAGAAATACTCAGACTCCTCATTTTGTTATGTGTCTATGTAATTCTAAAGATGTCCATATATATATATTTTAATAACAAAAATATTACCCACAGTTGGAGAGCCTGCCTTTTTTCACTGGGTGTTATAATGTGAGTCTATTTTCACTTGTAAGAAGCATGCATGCTCAGCCATATCCAACTCTTCTGCAAACCTGTGGACTGTAGCCCACCAGGCTCCGCTGTCCGTGGAATTTCCTAGGCAAGAATACTGGAGTGGGTTTCCATTTCTTTCTCCAACGGTCTTCCCAATCCAGGGATCAAATCTGCGTCTCTTAGGTCTACCTGCATTGGCAGGTGGGTTCTTTACCACCGAGCCAATAGGGAAGCCATTTTCATTTACAGCCAAATGACTCAAAATGTGGACTCTGGAGCCAGGCTTCCTGGATTAAAATCCAGTCTCTGCCATTCATTGATCTGTGCCTGAGTTTCCCCACCTATAAAAGAGAGACCATATCTCTCTCATGAAAAAGCTATGATGGCAAAATGAATTCCTATATGTCAAGTGCTTAGAATAATGTCTGGTGTCCAGTAAGGGCTCTAAAAGGTAAGCAACTCTTAGTGAACAGTTGTGTAGACTGTACATCCTTAGGCTTTTTTTTCTAAATTTTTTTTAAAGCAAATGCTTGAAAGTGAAGTTTTCAGGTCAAAGACTGAACATATCTTTGAGACTTCAATAGGAAACATATGTGAGATCATGGCTCTTCTTTGCTAAAAAAAAAAAAAATGGTCCAGTGTCTTCTGACATCACTCAGAAAAAGTAAAATTTTCTCATCCTTGTTAATGATTCCCCACACAACCCGGCCACTGACACCTTTGTGATGTCACCTCCTCCTGTTCTGCCTCACTTCCTGAACTTCCTTGAGGAAGGTCCTCCCTTTCCTCCCCAGAACTCCTGCCCTCTTCTCTCCTTGGAATATTCCTCCCCTAGAATCCCGCCTGGCCTGCTCAAAAGCAGCTGCTCCAGAACAGCTGTGCTCGCTCACCCCACCTAAAATGGCAACCTCCACACTGCATGGCCATTTTCATTTAAAAATGAATTTCATGGGAGTATAGTTGCTTTACAATGTTGTGTTTCTGCTCTACAGTAAAGTGAATCAGCTATATGCATACATATATCCTCTCTCTTTTTTTAGATTTCCTGTGTATTCCCTGGTGGCTCAGAGGGTAAAGCGTGTGCCTGCAATGCCGGAGACCTGAGTTTGATCCCTGGGTTGGGAAGATCCCCTGGAGAAGGAAATGACAACCCACTTTGGTACTCTTGCCTGGAAAATCCCATGGATGGAAAAGCCTGGTAGGCTACAGTCCATGGGATCTCAAAGAGTTGTACGTGACTGAGCAACTTCACTTTCACTTTCTTTCTTTTAGGTCATGGCAGAGCACCGAGTAAAGATCCCTGTGTTAAACAGTAGGTTCTCATCAGTTATCTATTTTACACATAGTATCAATAATGTACATACGCCAACCCCAAATCTCCTAACTCATCCCACTCCCCACTTTCCCCCTTGGTAACCACACCTTTGTTCTCTACGTCTGTCTCTATTTCTACTTTGTTCAGTCACTCAGTTGGGTCCAACTCTTTGAGACCCCATTGACTGCAGCATGCAAATCTTGCCTGTCCTTCACTCTCTCAAGGAGTTTGCTCAAACTCATGTCCATTGAGTCAACGATGCTTTGCAAGTAAGATCATCTAAACAATTTTTCTAGATTCAATATACATATGTTAATATACAATATTTGTTTTTCTCTTTCTGACTTCACTTCGTATGAGAGTCTCTAGGTCCACCCATACTTGTCTTATGAGTTCTCGTCACTAATATCCCTGACATACAATATATTCATATCATGTTTATTTCCTGTCCCCTTTTATAAAATAAGATGGGGATTGAACATAGTTTGCCAGATTCCCCTTCAAGAAGGCTCCACCATGTAAACCCCAGCAGTGAGTGTGTGTTAATCTCTGCACTGTGGCGATTACCAATATTTTAAGGCTTTGCCAGTCTCACAGGCAAAGCATCTCTAATTGTTTTTGCTACAGCACTTTTGACAGAAGTCATTTATTCCCTGCTGATGCTTCCAGCCACAGAAAGCTCTTTCCACCCATTAAAGGACAAGTCCCACAGTTGGAAAGTCAAGCCCCACTTATGATGAGCCAAAATCAGCCTGACAGATATCCTTGTGAAATCCCACTCTAAATCAACTTGTCTTTTTGCCACTCTAACAGTCAGGATTCCTGCAGGGATGTGGCTCTTTCATACACAGTGCTGGGTCCATGGCAAACAGAAGAGGGAAAAATGGAAGCAGTGACAGACTTTATTTTCTCGGGCTCCAAAATCACTGTGGATGGTGACTGCACCCATGAAATTAAAAAACGTTTGCTCCTTGGAAGGGAAGATATGATAAATCTAAACAGTGTATTAAAAAGCAGAGACATCATTTTTCCAACAAAGGATTGTATAGTCAAAGCTATAGTTTTTCCAGTAGTCATGTACAGATATGAGGGTTAGACCATGAAGAAGGCTGAGCACTGCAGAACTGATGCTTTTGAACTGTGCTGTTGGAGAAGACTCCTGAGAGTTCCTTGGAATTCAAAGTGGAGAAACCAGTCAATCCTAAAGGAAATCAACACTGAATACTCATTGGGAAGACTGATGCTGCAGTTCCAATACTTTGGCCATCTGATGTGAAGAGCCAACTCATTAGAAAAGACCCTGCTGCTGGGAAAGGTTGAAGGCAGGAGGAAAAGAGGATGACAGAGAATAAAATGGTTGGATGGCATCATCAAGTCAATGGACATGAGTTTGAAAAAAATCTGGGAGATGATGAAGGACAGGGAAGCCTGGAGTGCTGCAGTCCATGGGGTCACAGAGTCAGACATGACTTAGCAACTGAACAACAACTGGTTCCAAGATGTTAAAGAGGGCTGGGGTAACAAGCAACAAGTGAGGTTTCATGAATTTTGGAGCCCAGAGAACAGGCTCCATGCTTACCATAGATGAGGCTGTCAGAAGCTGTACCAGCACCTCTCAGGGAAATAAGTGAGGCTGTCTCTGATGGTGCCAAAACCAACTGGCTGCCAAAGTCAACTGGTACTGTTGGAGTGATGCCAAAAGGAACTAGAAAAACTAGGAAGGAAACCCATTTTCCATTCCTGCTACCTTCCAATTTCCCCTCTGTTGGCCAAGATTTGAGTCAACCAGCAAGGAAGTCTGGGAAACAAGAGTTTTCAGAGACCTGCCCTCAGCATCACAGAGAAGAGATAATAAGAGTGAAAAAAAAGCACACCCACACCCAGTCTTCAGTAAATGTCAGAAAGGGAGTAGAGAAGATGGAACCCTCCAGGACCATGGATAGGAATGTAAATCGGTTCTGCCTCCTTGGAAAACAGAGTGGAGGTTTATCAAAAAACTAAAAACAGAACTACCCTAGGACCCAGCAATTCCACGCCTGGGTGTATATCTGACAAAAATTAAAAAAAACAGTAATTTGAAAAGATACATGCCCCCCAAGTCCATAGTAGCATTATTTACAATTGCCAGTCATGAAAACAACCTATGTGTACATCAGTGGATGAATGGATAAAGAAGCTGTGGTATATATGTACACCATGGAATAATACTATTTGGCCATAAAAATGATGAGATTTTGCCATCTGTAGCAACATGGACGGACTTGGAGGGCATTATGCTAAGTGAAATAAGTCAGAGAAAGACAAATACTCTATTATACCACTTATATGTGAAATCTAAAAAATACAACAAACTAGTGAATACAAAAAAAAAAAGAAGCAGACTCACAGATCTAGAGAACAAACTAGTGGTCACCAGTGAGGGGTAAGGGCAATGTGGGGGTAGGAGAGTAGGAGGTACAAACTATTAGTTGTAAGATGGGCTCAAGGATATACTGTACAACATGGAGAGCATAGCCAATATTTTGCAATAACTGTAAATGGAAAGTAGCTTTTAAAAATTACATTAAAAATTAAAAATAAGCACACCCACTATTCTTCCTTCCTTACTTAAAACTGTTCCGGAATTACTGGGAATAATTTAGCCCTGCTATTTTCATTATCATTATAGAGTGATGACAGATTATGAACCGTAAGATACATAAGCAAGTAAAATGAAAGTACATTTTGCCCTCAGTTCTCCAGTCATAAGACTCAAAGATCAATTTTATACACACACAACATCCCACATAGGAGGTGTACTGAGGTGCAGGAAACTCAGGTGCTATGAGCAGGTATTTCACTATGGACTCTCCTTCTTGTGATATCACCTGCTTCCTCTGCAACTCAGCCAGTTGAGCAGATAACTGAATGGCTCAGATACATTGAAATAGTTTGGCAGACTTTAAACCCTAATGAACAAGCCTCTCTCTCATCTGTTAGGTCTACTCTTTACCCTTCTGTATAGTTTCTCTTTTAAAAGAAAAAAACAGAATTAATACCAAGTACAGAGGGACTATACCACATTATTGCAACAGCCTACTGATGTGACTGTCTTCAAGAAAGTTTTAAAAAGAAAGGACACCAAAAGCTCAACTTCTAGAGGCCTGATCTTAGAAATGATTCAATATTTGAGCTATATGTATGTATGTGTGTATGTGTGTCAGTCACTCAACCATGTCTGACTCTTTGTGACCCCAAAGACTGTAGCCCACCAGGATCCTCTGTCCATGGAATTCTCCAGGCAAGAATGCTGGAGTGGGTAGCCAGTTCCCTTCTCCAGAGGATCTTCCCAACTGAGGGACTGACCCCAGGTCTCCCACATTGCAGGCAGATTCTTTACTGTTTGAGCTAACAGGGAAGTCATCCTAAGCAATACTGACTTTGAGACCTCGGTTTTTCCATCTATCACTAGGGCAGTATTTTTCTAGAAAAGTCCTTTGAGAATGTGGGAGAAAGTCAAGTAAGTCCAAAGAGTTCATCACCGATGTGTGTTTAAAATATTCCAGCTGACAAGTGGTGGCAATACAGCCTGCTTTAGTCACCCCGGTGCCTGTCAATTCTATCTCCATTTTTGGTACATAGCAAAAGAGTCTAATGCCAAGCGATGGAGAGCATTCTTCCTGCATCACCACCATCTGTTTCCTTGGCATCCACTCCAGCCAGCTGTGTTGCCAGCTTTCAAGCTGTTATTGGTGTATCACATAGAGAAGTTATGGACGCACGGACTGGATCTCCTGAAAATTGGGCATTTTTGTTTCTCTCTGAAATGTTTTCTCAGTGTCTTGTCATTCTTACAGAATGTCCAACAAGCACTTACTGAATGACTCCAGCTGACCCTTGGGAACAAGGTAGACTTATAATTGTGAACAAGTTCAGTTCAGTTCATTTCAGTCGCTCAGTCAAGTCTAACTCTGTGATCCCATGGACTGCAGCACACCAGGCTTCTCTGTCCATCACCAACTCCCGGAGCTTGCTCAAGCTTATGCCCATTGAATTGTTGATGCCATCCAACCATTTCATCCTCTGTCATCCCCTTCTCCTCCTGCCTTCAGTCTTGCCCAGCATCAGGGTCTTTTCCAAGGAGTCAATTCTTCACATCGTGTGCCCTAATTATTGGAGTTTCAGCTTCAGCATCAGTCCTTCAAATGAATATTCAGGACTGATTTCCTTTATGATGGACTGGTTGTATCTCCTTGCAGTCCAAGGGACTCGCAAGAGTCTTCTCCAACATCACAGTTCAGCAGCATCAATTCTTCAGTGCTCAGCTTTCTTTAGAGTCCAGCTCTCACCTCCACACATAACTACCAGAAAAACCATAGCTTTGACTAGACAGATCTTTGTCAGCAAAGTAATGTCTCTGCTTTTTAATATGCTGTCTAGGTTGGTCATAGCTTTTCTTCCAAGGAGCAAGCGTCTTTTAATTTCATGGCTGCAGTCACCATCTGCAGTGATTTTGGAGCCCAAGAAAATAAAGTCTGTCACTGTTTCCATTGTTTCTCCATCTATCTGCCATGGAGTGATGGGACTGGATGCCATGATCTTAGATTTTTGAACGTTGAGTTTTAAGCCAGCTTTTTCACTCTCCTTTTTCACTTTCATCAAGAATCTCTTTAGTTCCTCCTCACTTTCTGAAAAGCTAGAGATCAGGTAAACAAGTTCCAGTCCTTGAGTAATTTATAAACAATAGAGATGATCAGATATAAATATATACCTATGCAATATATATGAGGGGCTTCACTTGTAGCTCAGTTGGTAAAGAATCTGCCTGCAATGCAGGAGATCTAGGTTCAATTCCTGGGTCGGGAAGATCCCCTGGAGAAGGAAATGGCAATCCACTCCAGTCTTCTCACATGGAGAATCCCATGGACAGAGGAACCTGGAGGGCTATAGTCCATGGAGTCACAAGAGTAGGGCATGACTTAGTGACTAAACCACAATGCATTATATATAAAAACATACAGGTACTTACTATTAAATACATATAGAAGGTGAATGCTACACAAAAAGGTTATGAACCAAGTCAGATGATTTGGAGAATCATTACATCTATGGTTCAGAGAAGGTGGCAATTATTTCCAGTTTGAGAGATAAGAAGCTGCTTCTTGGAAAAGGTATCATTTAAACTGCATCTTTTTTTTTTTTAACATGCCGCAGAGGATCTTAGTTCCCCAACTAGGAATTGCACGTGCACCCTTGGCAATGAAAGCACAGAGTCCTAACAACTGGACCCTGCCAGGGAGCTACCTAATATCAGCAAAACTTTCATTTTAAAATCTGATAAAAAGTACACAAAGAGTTTGCATACAACTGAGACCGCACGCTTGCTCACTTGCTCACTTGCTTCTTTTGAAGTCCCATAGAATGTAGCCCCTGGAGAAAGCAGTGGCACCCCACTCCAGTACTCTTGCCTGGAAAATCTCATGGACAGAGGAGTCTGGTGGGCTGCAGTCCATGAGGTCGCAAAGAGTCAGACATGGCTGAGAGACTTCACTTTCACTTTTTACTTTCACTCATTGGAGAAGGAAATGGCAACCCACTCCAGTGTTCTTGCCTGGAGAATCCCAGGGACAGGGGAGTCTGGTGGGCTGCCATCTATGGTGTCGCACAGAGTCGGACACGACTGAAGCGACTTAGCAGCAGCAGTAGCAGAATGTAGCCCGCCAGGCACCTCTGTCCATGAAATTTTCCAGGCAAGAATACTGGAGCAGGTTGCCGTTTCCTACTCCAGGGGATCTTCCCCACCCAGGGACTGAACCCATGTCTCCTGCATTGGCAGGTGAAATCTTTACCACTGTGCCACGTGGGAAACCCACAATTGAAACTAAATTGACATTAATCCAAACAAAATTCCTGTTAATTAAGATAACTGTGGAATCTCTAAGATAGTAGCACAAAAATTAACCTAAGCTGCATCTTAATGAATTAGCTGAGCTTGATTACCACACTCAGACAAAGAAACAGTTCATCCCAAAAGAACTATGAGTGAAGCAGGAAAGAAGGAAGGCTGGAATCACGTTTGGGACAAGGGAAATGTTCAGATGGTTTAGAACCTGGAGTGCTTAGAGGTTGAGTAGTGGTCTATGATACTAAGATTCCACTGGATGTCACTTCACAAAGGATGTTGGATGGTATCCTAAAGAGTTTAAACCTTTAAGCTTTTCAGTAAGGGGGTGATGTGATCAGCTCTGTAGGAGAAATTGAAAGAGAGATTAAAGGCAGGAAGGTCAGCTTTAGAGCAATGATGGCAGCCTCTGACTAAAGCATGTTCTTGCTGCAAAGGACTTAACAGATCCTTATTAGCTCATCTGTTTATTTTACAAATTAAAAACCTAAGGACTAGACAGATACAGTGATTCTCTAGGCTCACTGAATGAATAATGGTAGATCCAAACTAAAACCCAATTTATGACTCTAATTCTAAAAAGGGAGCGATCCCAAGGCACTTGTAAGCTTTGAGCCCTCCACCCACCTTCCCGGGCTTCCCAGGTAGAGCTAATGGTAAAGAACTTGCCTGACAATGCAGGAGATATTAGAGACATGGATTCAATCCCTGGGTCCAGAAGATTCCGTGGAGGAAGACATGGCAACCCACTCCAGTATTCTTGCCTGGAGAATCCCAGGGACAGAGGAGCCTGGCAGGCTACAGTCCAGGAGATTGCAAAGAGTTGGACACGACTGAAGTGACTTAGTATGCACCTACCTTCCTGGACTTACTGCCTAGCTGGGGACCCTTGCCTCCACCACCAGACCTGCATGTCTCTCCTCCAGCCTCCCCTGCTCACTAGCTCAACCTCTCCTCTCCTAGTCTGCAACTCAAAGGTCCCTACGGCCCCTTCCTCTTTCATACTCTTGTATATGCTGTGTAACAAATTACCACACACTGAGTGCCTTAGAACAATACTGGCTTTTTTGATTCACAGTTCTGTTGGTCAGAAGTCCAGCACAAGGGGACATATGTATACGTATGGCTGATTCATGTTGATGTGTGGCAGAAACCAACATGATATTGTAAATCAGTTACCCTCAAATAAGAAATAAATAAATTTTAAAAATTCATTTGAAGCAATTCTACTCAGATGGACGAAATTGGAGCCCATTATCCAGAGCGAAGTAAGCCAGAAGCAAAAACAACAATACAGTATGTTAACACATATATATATGGAATTTAGAAAGATGGTAACGAGAACCCAACATGCGAGACAGCAAAAGGAACGCAGATGTATAGAATAGACTCGTGGACTTTGGGGATGAGGGTAAGGGTGGGATGATATGGGAGAAGGACATTGAAACAAGTTAATTATCATATGTCTAATCAATCGTCAGCCCAGGATTGATACTCGGGGCTGGTGCAGCGAGATTTCCCGGGGCGGGGGGAAGGGAGGAGGGAGGGGGGTTCTGGATGGGAAGCATATGTAAACCCACGGTGATATCATGACATCGTATGGAAAAAACAATAAAAAATAAATAAATAAAGGAAAAAAAATGGTAATCGTAACAGTAACTATCACCTAAAAAATACAAAGGACTGAATATACTAAACTTTATAAATGTAGCACTTCTCTATCCAACATACCTTACTACATATATATATAATAAACAGAAAATAAATACTGCCACATGTATAACTGTCAAGAAAAAAAAAGAAAGCTAAAGTCATTATAAGAATGTATTCAAATGGAAAATGATTCAGTAAATCATGTTAGAAATACTTTAAAAATTAAAGAAGTCCAGCACAGCATGGCTGGGTTCCCTGCTCAGGGATCATGAGGCCAAAATCAAGGTGTCAGCCTGGCTGAATGCTCATCTGAAGGTTCTCAGGAAGACTCCACTTCCAAGTGTTTCCTTATCGTTGGGAGAATTCAGATCCTTGTGGCTATAGGACTTAGTTCACCACTGCCTGGATATGTATCATTCAGAAGCCATTCTCAGCTCCTGGAGATGAACTGCATCCTTGACACGTGACCCCTCCACCTCCAGGCCAACAAGGTTTCATCAAATCCTTCTTGGGCTTTCCATCTGTGATTTCTTCTACATCTGACCTCTGAACCTAGATTTAAGGGACCTCTGAGATTAGGTTAGACCTTCTTGAATGATCTCCTTAAGGTCCACTGTGTCATGGAATGGAACCTAATCCCATGAGTAAAATCCACTGTATTCATAGTCCTGGGGACTAAGCAGGGTGTGTACACCATGGGATCAGGGAATTTGGGGGGACTATATCAGAATTCTACCTCCACACTCTCTTCACTTTTACAAGAGTTTCATTTCTTTCAGCCAGGTTGCTGCTGCTGCTAAGTCGCTTCAGTTGTGTCCGACTCTGTGCAACCCCATGGATGGCAGCCCACAGCCAGGTTAGAGACTACAATTTAATTCCATCCAGAACAATAGTGTGAACACTACAGCTTCTTCTGATAACCTTGTTTTTCAAGGACATCTTCTCATTAAGCTAATTTCCTGGTGGAATTTCAAGCAACATTGTAGAGATATTTGCCATTTCCATCTCCAGAGGATCTTCCTGATTTTTTGGAGAGATTGGAAGTTAGGTGTGTTGATAAGAAGAGCTTATGTTCAAGCTGTGAGTATCCACTGACCCCACTGTTAACACCACTCTACACTCTGGGAATGTGGGTTCTTACACTTGAGCTAAGAGAATACAGAGGATCAGTCACCCAGAGTCAGAATTACCAAGTCAGGTAATTTTTCCTCTCTTTTTCCACCTTTAAGGGCTTAATCTGCTGCCCTGGCCTCAGCATCCTCATTTATAACCAGGAAGTTATTGGGGGGAAAGATTAAGTCATTTACAATCTAATTCTCATACAAAAAAAAGAGAGAGAAAGAAAACAACCAATCAGTGCATTACAACATGTAGCACACTCAACATAGCAAGAGGACCACCAAGTTGCCAGCTACTCTCTATTCAGCCTTCCTTCTTCCAGCAATCATTCTATAATTAGTACTGGCACACTGGGCCTAATTAGATATTACTGTGACATATGGGCATGAAATGTATGTGTTCCTTAGTCACCCCACTTTACTGTTAAATTGTCTGCAGAGATTTTTCAAAAAAAAAATGAATAATTAGGCTTACTTCTTTGTCTCTTGTTTTCCAATTCCCTTAGATTCTATTCAGGTGATATAATTACCCTGTATCCATGGTAATGCTCATTATCTACATCTATAGGTGAAATCTTTGGGGGCTGCTGGTAAAATAATTTTTTCCCCTTAATCTGGCTTCAATCTGTGTGCCCATGAATGATGAAGCCGTTTAAAGTCACTGGTGCTAATATGGATTTATGCTTTAGTTGGCACTGCAAGCTAATGCTCACATTCAATTCCCTACTGCATTTCTTTTTGCTTAAGTTTGACAGAGAAATACATAGCCCCCTTATCTCCATCACAGTTGTTGTTCTAATGAACTGCTCAATTATAATACCTGAACTATATAACACTTCTGAAATGGTTGTGATATTTGGAGACAAGGTGTAAGCAAGAGTTCAAAATTTAAATAATATGTTCCTCAAATCACTCCTAAACAGATTAACTTCAAAGTATTGAAGTATTTAATAAAAGTCACCACTCTGACACCTTAAGGTACTAATCTTACTGACATACACCTCATGTTCTACTTGTAACGACTTTGCTGGTTGTGTGTGTTAGTGGCTCAGTCATGTCCGATTCTTTGCAACCCCATGGACTATATAACTCAACAGGCTCCTCTGTCCAAGGGATTCTCCAGGCAAGAATACTGGAGTGGGTTGCCATTCCCTTCCCCATGGCTGGCTGTAACACTTTTAAAGAGTAAACATCAAAAGGATGTGGAGTCAGAAGACAAGGCTTTGAATTTCAGTCCTTCCACTTTCTACCTTAAGGCCACCAGTAGGTTACTGAATTTGTTCCCAGTCTCAAGTTTCCTTTTTGAAGACTTGGAATAATAATAACTTCATGAGATTCTCATGAAGATTAGAGAAAATATGCGTAGCACCTAGTAAGTGCCCAATAGATGGTGCTGTGATTATTACTGCTGGAGTGATCCTGGCGTGGAGCTCTGTGGGAAGGCGGACTTTTAGCCCACATCCCAGAACTTCTGAATCAGAATCTTCGGTCTCAAGAGATCCTTGGGTGATTTGGGCGCACGTTAAAACCTGGGCAGCACTGGTGCTGAAGACAACAAACTTGTCGAATGCGGATGTTTCTTTTTGGCCAGGGAAATGTTCCATGGGTTCTTTTCTAAGACATGATTTGAAATGACATTCTTTCCAATTTTTTGCCTGTGTTGACAAAATGACAGAATTCCTCCTCTTTTCACTGTTAGGTTAACAGAAAAATAAAATAACACACCTACAGAAACCTTAAAGACTTGATAGCCTATACCTCAACTCAAGGCCAAGGAGATGAATGGGTTAGTGGCGGATCTTGCATTCCATTCTCCTGACTGGTTCAACATAAATATCCTCTAGATCACACATTTAATTCAGTAAAAGGAGGTGAAAGCTTTTATTTTCTTGGATGAACATAAGCCCAGCTACTTTAATAAGTCGTTTAACAGGAACAGGAAGGAAAAAATTAGGGTGCAAACATGATGTAGACAAATTAATAGAGCGCTTAAGAGGTTAGACTTTGGAGTTAGGTTCAAAACCTGCTTGAGACATCAGGCAGGTACTAAACGCCCTTCATCCTGAACTCTCTGAGCCTTGGTTTGTTCATCTGTGACATAAAGTTACTAAAACGTGTTTTATAAAGTTGTGGATACTAAATGAGATCACATGCAAAGATATAGCATAGAGTAAGATACATGATAATTGCTCAGTAAATAACGGTATTATTACTGACTTTTTAATCAAGCATGTATATTTTTTATTGGACTATAACTGCTTTACAATGTTGTGTTGGTTTATGCTGTACGACAAAGTGAGTCAGCCGTATGTATACCTATATCCCCTCCTTTCTAGCCTCCCTCCCACTCCCCCATCCCACCCCTCTAGGTCACCACAAAGTGCCAAGCTGAGCTCCCTAGGCTACACAACAGCTTCCCACTAGCTGTCTGTTTTATGCATGGTAGTGTATATTTACATTACTATCTGGCATGGCTAATGAGCTCACAGATAAGCCGGGAGAAAATACGAACGTGGGTAAATCACTCTCGTGTCCTAAAACAATTGATGTAATTTCTGTTTTCTTTTAACGGGAATAATTGTTGAATGAAGAACTAGTCACTGGGTACATAAGAACAGAAAAGGCAAAAATGGGACACCAGAGGATCCCAGAGTGAGCGGTTGCAGGAAGTAGGGTGAGGGCTGCGGCAAAAGGCGACGAGGGTAGAATTATTAAAATTTAGGAGCTTGGAGGAGGAAGCCTGTGAAACCAGAAATTGGATCTTAGGGATGACAGCGCTTCTTGGCTGGTGTCTCTGATGTGGACATCATACATCTGGTTCTGGTACAGAGATAAGTACAAACTGGATTCCATGCTGCTCCTGGACAGAATTTTCTGCTGCCTTCAGCTCATAGCTCGGGAAAACAGGAAGCTAACGGCACAGAGCAGGCTCTCCTTCCTCCTCTAGCTTTCCTGTCTCCCTCTATTGTTCCCTATTTAGACAGCCTAACAGAGAGCAGCTGGCAAAGAAAGGATGTGGCTTGTCGAGCAGCAGCCCAGCCAGCAGCCCAAAGCCAGGACCTGAAGGATGGATTTGGAGCTGAGACAACAGCCGCACTGCTGCTGCTAAGCCGCTTCAGTCGTGTCCGACTCTGTGCGACCCCACAGACGGCAGCCCACCAGGCTCCTCCATCCAAGAGGTTTTCCAGGCAAGAGTACTGGAGTGGGGTGCCATTGCCTTCTCCGAATAGCACCACTACAGGTTGTCTAAGCGGCACTACAGGTTGCCCTAATGCAAAACCAAGTGATGACGACCATAAGAAAGATTGCATCTGGGGGAAGAAGGGAGTCCAGAGAAATTCAAATAATGACTTCCAGGTGCGTGCATGGTTGTTGTGAGCTATGCCTTGAAAAGGAAGTAAGAGTTTGCCCCATGGAGCATCTGCCTCCTCCATTCTCCCTTCCCCATGTCTGTTGTAATAAACCTGGAAAAATGAGGAACTGGGAGCTTGAGCATCATTACTGCAGTCTTCCACGAACCTGGCACATATATGATTACTGGAGGCAGAGGGGAGAAGGAACAACGATGAACCTAATCTTCACAAGGCCATTCTTGTTTTCCATTTTTGTCTGTGGTCTGCCTCTGACTACTTAGGGGTTTTGAAATTTTCTTGTGATTGCGTTTCTGAAGGAATAATGGGGATCCATGTACAAGAACAGTAACCATGAAACACATAGAATCGAAGAGAGTGAGTGGGGTGTGCATTTTCCACGCTTGGCTATAGCCTCCCTCCCCCGAATGGAGGGTTCTAATTAAATAAGCTCCTGAGTTGGGTCACGCATCAGCAAACCACATGCCAAATGCTTAACAAAGATAAAACCTCTGCTTTCTCATAGATGGAACTCAGACAGCATTATGACATGAGCTTTACCATCAGAAAAAAAGAGAGAGAGAGAGAGATCCCCCAGAGAAAGTATCCTGGGAAAAACCCATCAGGATGTAAAAGGGACCAAGGAAACAACTGGGATGCAGCATCAAAGATGGACGGAGAGTAGAAGTCGCACGTGTGTTTGCATATTCCCCATTCTAGCTAAATGCCACCAATTTTTGCGTTATGCATCACATCTATATCAAAAGAACTGAGGGACAAGTCATGTATTTATTTTTTTATGAAGAGGTGTGTAGATACCTAGTTCTTTGAATGTATAGATGATATGCATCATCTTTTTTATGCTATAACTCCATGAAGTGAAAGTTGCTCAGTGGTGTCCGACTCTCAGCAACCCCATGGACTGCAGCCTGCCAGGCTCCTCTGCCCATGAAATTCTCCAGGCCAGATACTATACAGGGTAGCCAGTCCCTTCTCCAGGGGCTCTTCCCAACCCAGGGATCAAACCCAGGTTTCCCGTATTGTGGGTAGATGCTTTATCATCTGAGCCACCAGGCAAGTCCAAGAATACTGGAGTGGGTAGCCAATCCCTTCTCCAGGGTATCTTCCCAACCCAGGAATCGAACTGGGGTCTCCTGCATTGCAGGTGCATTCTTTACCAGCTGAGCTACCAGGGAACCCATATAAAATTCTTTTATCATTGGAGTATAATTGCCTTAGAATGCTGGGTTAGTTCCTGCTGCAAAAACAAAGTGAATAAGCTATATGTGTACATATATCCCCTCTCTCTTGAGCCTACCTCCCATCCCCACCCCTATCTCACCCCTCTAAGTCATCACAGAACACCAAGCTGAGCTTCCAGGGCTATACAACAGTTTCCCACTAGCTATCTATTTTACACATGGTAGTGTATATATGTCTATCTGCTGCTGCTGCTGCTGCTGCTAAGCCGCTTCAGTCGTGTCCGACTCTGTGCGACCCCATAGACAGCAGCCCACCAGGCTCTGCTGTCCCTGGGATTCTCCAGGCAAGAGAACTGGAGCCAGGTGCCATGGCCTTCTCCAATATGTCAATCTACTCTCCCAATTTTTCGCACCCTCCCTTTCAACTGTGTCTACATGTCTGTTCTCTATGTCTGTCTCTCTACTGTGTGTGTGTGTGTTAGTTGCTCAATCACGTCCAACTCTTGGCAACCCCATGGCCTGTAGTCCACCAGGCAACTCAGTCCACAGAATTCTACAGGCGAGAATACTGGAGTGGGTTCCCATTTCCTTCTCCAGGGGATCTTCCTTACCCAGGGATTGAACTCAGGTCTCCCACATTGCAGGCAGATTCTTTACCATTTGAGCCACAAGGGAAGCCCTGGTATCTCTATTTCTGCCCTGCAAATAGGGTCATCTGTACCCTTTTACTAGATTCCATAAATATGTGTTAATATACAATATTTGTTTTTCTCCTTCTGACTTTAGAAAAGTACAACCTTCCAAGACTAAACCAGGAAGAAACAGAAAATATACATCTTTCTTAAGGAACGAAATAGATTTATTCAAAATATATACCAGACAGATAGGCTGTAGGCAGTTATCTCACTTAAGTTTGTCAAGGACAGCCTGCTCAAAGTGATTGTCAATGTACTGACTAAGGTATATATGACTCTGAGGCAATATCACTCCTTTCTCTGTGCCATTATTCTTTATATGAAAGATCATTGGTAAAGACGAGTTTTGTATGCAGTTTGTTGTTGTTTAGTCACTAAATCATGTCCGACACTTCACAACTCCATGGACAGTAGCTCACCAACCTTGTCTGTCCATGAGATTCTCCAGGTAAGAATACTGGAGTTGGTTGTTATTTCCTTCTCCATGGGATCTTCCCAACCCAGGGATTGAACCCATGTCTCTTACGTGTCCTGTATTGACAGGAGGGTTCTTTACCACTGAGACACCAGCAGAGCCCTTTGTATGCACACATATAGCCAAAAAATTGAACACAACAGAAGTAGATAAGGGACCCTTCATCTTAGACGCATAATTATTCAAAAACTGTATTTGAATGGAAGGTGACACGCCATATAAATATTTTGTGCAGACTGAAACCTACACTAATAAGGTCCATTCTGCTGCCTATCAAAAAAGCATTCTTCTTTGCCAATAGCTACCCACTGTGGATGAGGCACTGTGGTCTCCATAGTGACAGAGATGGTCAGCATTTCAAAGGTACCAACATCTTCAACTGAACAAAACCAATTGAATACGAATGTATTGTCTATAATCTCCAAGTGGAAGAGCCCTGTTCAGAATCCCCAAAGGAGAGTACAATGTCTTTGTCCTAAAGCAAATCCTACTCAAAGTGATACTGACTCCCATGAAACCAGGTTAGTCCATGAAAAATTATTAAAGAGCTATTTTCTGCTTAAGAGTCTTTGTTTTAATGAATCTCAGTCCCAAAGGTTTTCTTCTCTTGTTTTTAGCAAAATTTGGGCTCATCCTTTGCAGAAATATAAAAGTTGTCAGTGTTGTAATAAGTTATATCCCTTAATGTGTTTTGTGTAGGGAGAAGAAACCTGCAAAACCTGGTGTTTACAGCATTTTCATGGATGGTCCCAATGGATCAGTCACACAATTTTTAATCTAAGAATGAACTTTAAAAATCTTCACCTAACTTTACACTTTTTCCAATGTTTTAGATATGAAATGCTTAAGGAATAACTATCCCATTGTTAGGAGTTTTTCTCCCTTGTCCTGCTCATATCTCTTGACAAGATGTAATAAAATCACTTAGATAAACTCTAACACTGATGGGTTTGCAATGAGATTCTGCTTTGAAGTTTAGTTATGTTCCCATGACTATGCCATAGGTGATGAAAATCACAAGAACTTAAGGGGCATAAGAAAAAAATATTGTATTATGCAAGTGTTTTGGACATGGGACTTCTCATAAAATTTTGGACTTTTCTGCACAATTTGAGTTACATAATAATTCCACTGACTACAGATTTTAAAAAGAGTACCCTTGATAGTTGTGTAGCTGTGGTTTCACGCTGCTGTCTTGCTGCAGAGCTGGGTAGCTACGCACAGACTCTGTTCCTCCCACCTGCTCATTTAAAAATAAACTTCTCAAGAACTTGAATGCAAAAACATTAGCTTAACATTTCATTAATAATTTCAATGCAAAAAAGCAAAAGTAAGATGAAATCACCCACACAGAATATGTAATATTCTTGAGTTCCTGTTATATTTGTAAAAAATGATTCTTAATTTAGAAGGGAAAGATCTAGGTTATCAAAGGAGTATTCATCCAAAAAAGTTAACTTTTGTTTTAAAACTTTTTGAATATACTTGTTTTTAAAGACAATAAGACTAGAACAGATTTCCTACCAATTTGTATTCCTATGCTTGATGGGATCTAAATATATATATATTGCAATTTTGGTAAAACTATTGTTCTTTTTACTTTATTATTATTTTAGTGAAGGACAGGGAAGCCTGGCATGTTGTAGTCCATGGGGTCACAAAGAGTCAGACATGACTTAGCAACTGAACAACAATTACTTTTAAAAATTATTATTTTATGGTAAAACATAATAACATGTATTATTTTATTAATAACAACATTTTTATGAAACATATATAATATAAAAAGTGAATAGAATGTGAATATAAATACAGAAAGTGAAGAAATGAATTCAGATCAGAGTAATTTTTCAAAAGAAGATGCAAATATTAAACAATGACAATAATCTTTTACATGAAAATGCTTTCTGGGTTTTTCCTCAGACTTCTTAACCTTTATTAGGCTCAATTTCACCACTCATGGCATAAATGAAGAGTGAGGAAAAATACTCTAGTGAAAGGTATCCAAATGCACTATTCTGAATATCATAATGAACATTTTATATCATGTGAGTGTTGCTTGCAAGAATTTTCTGTGCTTCTTGTTCACATGGTTATCCATCAGCATCAAAAGAAAAGACATTAAAAACATGATTTAGAGTTTTTCAAACTAACCTAGCCTTGTCATAAGAATGAAGGATCTCAGGACAGGCTGAAAACATCACTAGGTGGAGTCTATAGTCATAGAGTCAGGTAGGATACCCAGCAGATTTCCATTTTAGAGAGGAAAGAAGTAGGTAGCTTCTTGTAACCCATATAAACTGAAGCTAACTAAACCCCACTCCAGTATTCTTGCCTGGAGAATCCCCATGAACAGAGGAGCCTGGCGGGCTACAGTCCATGGGGTTGCAAAGAGTCAGACACAACTGAGAGACTAAGTGCAGTGCAACCAAACCCCCAGGTAGACACACATGATCTGGCCATCAGTTCTAGCTTGGGGTCTTTTGGAAAGAATCTTAGGTGCAGAAAGCTAGGGTTTGGGCATCCACAGTGCACAAGCCTGGCCACTGTCTAGCTTGGGAGTAACCATGTCATAGGTTCGTGGAGTGTACAAGATACACAGTCTTATAGATGAGTTAGATACGTGAGGGCCTTCTTGTTTATTTCTTTAAACCATAGTTCTCTGAAGGTGAAATTCCTGACAGCTTCCTACTATGCCTGCTGCTTATTATTAATAAACCAGCAGAGTGATGATAAACTAAACCCTAGAAATCCACGGAAAGGAAATAAACAAAAGTTTGGTAAAATATTCAGCCTCACAGGAAACCTCAATTTTAACACAATTATATCTTTTAGAATTTTCATCTGTCATGTTTTCAAATATTTTTTAAAAATAATAAGCATTGCTAGCAAGGATCAGGCACACACGTTTTCTCATACACTACTGGTCTCAGCAAGAGCACAAACACCTTGGGATGCAGTATGGCCATGTGTTTCAAGGGATTTGATGATGATCACATCACTGTGCCAGCAAGTCCACTGTGAAGATAGGATACTTAGGGGAAAAACTAATAAAACAGTGAAGAACTATATGCATAGATGATCCTCACAGAATCATTCATCAAGGCAAAGAAATGGAAATTTGCATGTCCTCCAGACAGTTCATCTCTAACAAATGTTGAGGGGCTCAGCTGCTGCTTAGAATATAGAATGTGAAAGAGAATGTCTGTTTTTGTTGTTCAGTTGCTACATCATGTCCAACTCTTCTGCAATCCCAATGGACTGTGGCCTGGCTCCTCTGTCCATAGAATTTCCCAGGCAAGCATACTGGTTGTTGTTCAGTTGCTAAATTGTGTCCAACTCTTTGTGACCGCATGGGCTGCAGCACACCACCTCTCTGTCCAGTATCTCCCAGAGTTAGCTCAAATTCATCACTGAGTCAGTGATGCCATCCAACCATCTCATCCTCTGTTGTCCCCTTCTCCTTCTGCCCTCAATCTTTCCCAGCATCAGAGTCTTTTACAGTGAGTCAGATCTTCACATCAGGTGGCCAAAGTATTGGAGCTTCAGCTTCAGCATCAGTCCTTCCAATGAATATTCAGGACTGATCTCCTTTAGGATGGACTGGTCTGATCTCCTTGCAGTCCAACAGACTCTCAAGAGTCTTCTCCAAAACCACAATCTGAAAACATCAGTGCTTTTGGTGCTCAGCCTTCTTTTTCTCCACTATTTTAGATACCTCATACCTATTAGTCTGTGTCTCTATTCTTTACAGGCACAGAACCAACAGGAAATATATAAAGAAATGAGATACAGATAGAAAGATAGAGAGAGAGATGGATGGATGGGTGGATGGACAGATTGATAGACTGATGGAAAGAAATAGACTTATTATAGAAGTTGATTCACATAGTTATGAAGTTTGAGAAGTACCACTATTTGCAATATGTAAAACCAGGAAAGCCAGTAGTATAAATCAGTCCAATATCAAAAGCCTCAGTACCAGGAGTGTTGATGTCCAAAAGCATGAAAAGATGGATGTCCCAGCTCAGGAAGAAAGTGAATTCACACTTCGGTTGCCTTTTTGTTCTATTCAGGCCCTCAAAGGACTGGATGATGCCTATCCAGTTTGATGAAGGTGGCTCTCTTTACTCAGCTTACTAAATCAAATGCTAATCTCAGCCATGAAATTAAAAGGCACTTTCTCCTTGGAAGAAAAGCTATGACAAACCTAGAAAGCATATTAAAAAGCAGAGACATTACTCTGCCGACAAAGGCCTATCTAGTCAAAGCTGTGGTTTTTTCAGTAGTCATGTATGGATGTGAGTGTTGGATCATAAAGAGAGCTAAGCACAGAAGAACTTGTGCTTTTAAACTGTGGTGTTGGAGAAGACTCTTGAGAGTCCCTTGGACTGCAAGGAGATCCAACCAGTCCATCCTAAAGGAAATCAGCCCTGAATATTTATTGGAAGGATGGGTGCTGAAGCTGAGGCTCCAATACTTTGACCACCTGGTGTGAAGAGCTGACTCATTGGAAGAGACCCTGATGCTAGGAAAGATTGAAGGCAAGAGGAGATGGGGATGGCAGGAGAAGACAGGGCCAACAGGATGAGATGGCTGGATGGCATCACTGACTCAATAGGCATGACTCTGAGTAAGCTCTGGGAGATGGTAAAGGACAGGGAAGCCTGGCGTGCTGCAGTTCATGGGGTTGCAAAGAGTCAGACACAACTGAGCAACTGAACAACAATCTCTTCCCAAAACAGCCCTCACTGACACACTCAAATAGTATTTTACCAGCTATGTGGGCATCCCTTAGCCCAGTCAAGCTGACATAAATTAATAATAACATCATTTCAGTAGAATCATGCAGGATTTGTCTTTCTGTGACTGGCTTATATAACTTCTCATGATGTCTTCCAGGTTCATTCATGCTATAACATACTGCAGAATGTATATACACACATCTTCTTTAGCCACTCATCCATTAATGGCCATTTTGGTTATTCCTACATCTTGGGTATTGTAAATAATGCTTCAGGAAATATGGGACTGCTGATATATCTTCAAGACCATGCTTTCAATTCTTTTGGGTAAATACTCAGAAACACAATTGTAGGATCATATGGTAGTTGTATTTTTTTTTTTTGAGGAACCATCATGTTTTTCATGGCAACTGCACCATTTTGCATTCTACCAATAGCATGCAAGGGTTTCAGTTTCTCCACAATCCATCCAACACTTATCTTTTGTTTTTATAATGGTCATCATAACAAATGTAAGTTGATATTTCATATTTCTTTGCATTTCCATCATAATTAGTTGAGAATCTTTCTATATACCTATTGGCCATTTGTATTTTCTCTTTGGAAAAATGTGTGCTCAATACCTTTGCACATTTTTTAATCATGTTATTTATCTTTTTCTATTGAGCTGTAGGAGGTCCTTAGATATTTAAATATTAACTCCTTACCAGCTATGTGGTTTGCAAGCATTTTCTCCCATTTTGTAGGCTGCCTTTTCACTCAGTTCATTGTTTGTTGCTATGCAAAAGCTTTTTAATTTGATGTAGTCCCACTTGTTTATTTTTGCTTTTGTTGCCTGAGCTTTTGGTGTCATATCCAAGAAATCATTGCCAACACCAATGTCATGAAACTATTTCCTTCACTTCTCCATCTGCTTCTTAGTTTCCAAAATAATGCCTCTCTTTTTCCTGTTGCTATCCCTTTACTGTAAAGGGAAGAATGGCAGTACATGTGTACATTCAATCTGCCTTGCTCTGATGAAAGTTGTTTTTTTTTAATTTCACACGTATCTGGATTTACAGAGAAGTCGAACTAGTCTACATGAGTTGCATGAGGTTAGTGATAAGAATGTGTATGTGTGTGCTCAGTGGTGTGACTCTTTGCAACCCCATGGACTATAGCCTGCCAGGTTTCTCTGTCCATGGAATTTTCTGGGTAAGAATACAAGAGTAGGCTACCATTTCCTTCTCTAGGGGATCTTCCCAACCCAGAGATCAAACCAGCTTCTCTTGTGTCTCCAGCATTTGCACAAGCTGATTCTTAACTACTAGCACCACGGGAGAGGCACTCAGTGATTAGAATAAAGAGATATTATCACTGAACACAACTAGTATATGCCAGGTGCGTGATTTTATTTAGATTCTAAACAACCCTGAGAGATTGGGACAGTTACTATCCTCATTTTACTGATAAGGAAACTGGGATTAGAGGTTAAACATTTATCCAGTCTTATAAATCTTTTAACTACATAAATTTCCACAAGGAGCAGAGAGAGGACTGAGTCCCAGGTACTTTGATTTCAGAGCCTAAGCTTTAACCACAACAATGCAATGCTTTTATCTTAGCTTAAAGGGATATTCATATATCACTGATAAGGCTAGCAGCAATTGGTTTCTCTGGCAACCTAGACTGCATATTTCTCACCAGAGGGTATCTAGAACAGAAAATGGAAGGCTGTAAATTATTTCTTAGGTAACAATAGTTTCCCCATTAATTATTCCGACATTTCAACTAATGCAAAGGAAGCAGTAAATATCCCTTCTCACCAAGAGTTCTCATACTTTCCAGAAAGGACTAAAAGAATGATTCATTCTAAGGGAAAATGACTTTTAACCTTTTCAAGGTGTTACACGTTAACTAGAATTACAAAATATTAAACTAAATGAGAGTGGTAGGTAGTTAACAATATCCCACTCTTCTCAGCATCCAGATCTCTCTAATATGACCTTGTGGCTCCTCCAGCTGAGAAGTGGAGTCTGTCTTCCTACACCTTAAGCCTTGACTGGTCTTAACGACTCACTCCTGCTGATAGAATGTTCCAGATGCTACAGAGGGTTGGTTTCCGCCCCTTGCATGCACCTCTCCTCTTGCTCAGTCCCTTGACGTGGCCTGGAGAGTCTGCTGGAGGGTGAGGGCCCTTGGAAGCAGACCCAGTCACCCAGTTCTCCCATCCAAGGCCCACGCCTGCGAGTAACCTTAGCCAAGAACCTACCAGACTGCTGATTTGAGACAGCCCAGCTGATCCCAGCCAATACTTGTGAACCACAGAACTGTGAGATGAATAAGTGGTTGCTGTTTTAATCCATCAAGTTGTTAAGTGGCTCATAATACATCATCACTGTGGTTACAGTTAACTGATGCAAAGGCCAGAGTGGCATCTCTAGTTTCGAGTACTGCTGTCTACACAGCCGGAATTGGAGAACCTTAGTCTCTAGATTAGAAATAAAGCTTGGGACTAATCTATTGTCCTTCCTAGAGCAGCGGTGAGCCTCCCCTATCAGCCAAAACCAGGGTGGCTGAACAGTCCATCTGGGAAGAAAGGCGTTCCCATCACTTGCACAAAGAGGACTCTCTCCACCCCCCTCATATCTGGAATCTAATGTTGAGGGCCTTTGCTATTAACAAGGAATATAAGATATTCACATTAACCATATATTTCTAGATTTGTTATTACTTACACGTGGAATCTAAAAGATGAAACAAATGAATATAATAAAAGAAAAACAGACATATATACAGAGAATAAATTAGTGGTTGCCAATGGTAGGGGGGGTCATAATAGGAGTAGGAGATTAAGAGGTACAGATTACTATTTATAAAATAAATAAGTTACAAGGATATATGGTATGACACAGGGGATATAGCCAATATTTTATAATAATTTTAAATGAAATATAATCTATAAAAATACTGAATCACTATGTGGCACACCTGAAACCAACAAAATACTGTTAATCAACTATATTTCAATACAAACTGTCTATGGGGTCACACAGTCGGACACGACTGACGCGACTTAGCAGCAGCAGCAGCAATACAAAATTAGACTTTGATTTAAATATACATAGTTATCTGTCTAGAGCACATCTAGGACATTTCAAAAACTACATTAATGTACACACTTACTTCCTCCTTGTTAATTTAGACACAAGGAGGGAAAGCTGGAAACTAGCTGTGGCAGAGATTACTAACTTTCCTCCAATATTCATCGTCCCTTCTTTTGTCAGTCTTTATTTTGCCAGACATATGACCTCCCAGGATAAAAAGCACACCTCTCCATCTCTGTTGCAGCCAGGTCTGGCCATGCAAGGATGTTCAGGCCACTGGGATGTGAGAAGTAAGGTGTTCCATTTCTCCATGCTTCTCTCCTCCTCCCACACACTGGATTGAGGGTACACAACCGAGCTATCAGTCATGACCACAGTGACAAGGGAAACAGCTCAAACAGGTAAAGCAACAAGATAGAAAGAACCCAGTCCATGGACAGCCTCAAAGAGAAGAAATCTGGAGACTAGGACTTGTCCTAGAAAGGACACAAAAGCGTATAAAATACAGATAAGACATAGGAAAACATTCTAACATACATGCATATGGAGTTTCAGAAGTGATATAGACAATAAACAGAATAGAAGCAATGCTTGAAGAGGTAATTGCCCAGAATCTTTTAAAACTGACTGAAGAATCCAAGCTATCACATAACATCAACAGAACCCAAGCCAGATAATATATAAAGAAAGCCACACCTAGAGAAAAACCATTGAGAAAATTATTAAAATGTCAATGAAGCACACCCCCTAAATCCCCAGAAAAACAGCAAGATACACTATTTTCATGGACAAGAAGATTCACTATTACAATAACATAGGCTTTCTAAAATAACCTGTAAATTCAAAGCAAGTGAAAAAAAAAACCCAATGGTATATTTCATGCAATTTAACAAGCTATCTCTAAGAAGTACATGAAAACATAAAGGGTCATGAAATTTTAAAAAGTATGAAAACACTCCTGAGAAAGAATGAAGGGAGATGCTTGCCCTACAACAGATTGAGGCTTTTTTTATAACAGTGTGGTATAAGCACAGAAATAGACAAAGGACCACACTGTACAGAGAAGAGTCTAAAATTATCCAGGCATAAAGTAAAACCTATTTCATCTTAGTGCTATCATGGTGGATCATAGGAAAATTTTAAATGCTAATGGGCAGTAGTGGAAAAAAGAAAAGGAAATTGTATACTAAATTGTACATGGAAACAAGCTTTGGGTAGTTTTGCATTCTGTGAAAAGCAAAGTTTAAAGTATATAGGAAAAAATTAAAGAGAATTTTATATATATTGGGTTTAGTAAAGGATTTCTTAATCAAAATATAAAAAGCACAAACTGTGAAGAAACAATCTAATTCAGCTGAATACTCATTTTAAAACTTTCAGGTATTAAAATTCAGGATTTAAAAGGCACAAGAACAAGATGAAAATAACTGGGAGAAGTATTTGCCTCACATTAACCAGAAAAAGGGTAGTTATTCATAATGCCTACTTTTAAGACAATGATAGAATGGACAAAAGGAATAAATAGGCATTTTATAGACCCATAAATGTCCCCAAAACAACAAAGTGCTTATTCTTATGTATAATTACAAAAAAGTCAGTATGAAATACCATTTTAAATGCACATGAGTAAAACTGGAGAAAGTTTCAGAGTATCATCGTTACATGAATATATAACAAAGGGGACACATACACTATTGTTGACTGGTAGACCCACTTGGAAGATAATTTAGTAATGATCAGTAAAGATGATGATGTATATTCCACAGTTTACAGGAATTCAACTTTTTGATCTATACATCTTGGAACAGGTCTTGTACAAGTGTACCAGAAGAAAAGTAAATACAAGATTTATGGAAGCTTTGTGTAAAACAGAAGGAAATCAGGAGAACAAAACAAATGTCGCTTATCAGAAGAATCACACACACACACACACACACACACACAAAAGTATGGTGTCATCACACAATGAAATACTATATATCAGTGAATAGGAATGAAAGGGGCCATATGTATCAACATTGATGAATATAACCAGCAGAATATTAAGAAGAAAAAAAGCAATGCAAAATGATGCATACAGTATATAAAGTTTTTTTAATCTCTATATTGTTTATTATGAGTTAAATATAGAGAAAATTATAAATACAATCAAAGGAATGATTAAAATTCAAGACAGTGATTACCTCTGAAGAGAAGCAGGGATATTCAAATAGCAAAGGGACAGCCTTCAAAGGCATAAGTAATGTTCTACTACTTCTATGTGTGCATTTGCACTGAGAAATGTGAATTATATTTGTCTTCACGTTTTCTATATTTATCATACACCTTCTAGTGTATGGGCTTCCCTGGTGGTTCAGTGGTAAAGAATATGCCTGCACTGCAGGAGATGCAGGTTCAATCCCTGGGTTGGAAAGATCCCCTGGAGAAGGGAAAGGCTACCCACTCCAGTATTGTTACCTGGAGAATCCCATGGACAGAGGAGCTTGGCGGGCTACAATCCATGGGGTTGCCAAGAATTAGACATGACTGACCGACTAACGCTTTCTAGTGTATACACAAAGACATAAGACATTTAGAAAACAAAACAAAAAACAAAACAATGTTAACACATCATTGTATAAAATAGGAAAAACTCAAAAATTTTAAGTGGATATATGCAGTTATTATTGTATGCAAGTAATTCTTCCAGGGCCAAACTAGTACATAAGTCAAAGATGGATGATTGATTTAAATACTACATGTCATCTATAAAACATCACTTCCTTCCTGCCTCATTTCTACTAGAACCCCGATTTTTTTCCTCTCTGGGTTTAATATCCAGATGCAGAAAGGGATTCTGAAAAAAACTCCAGTAATGGTTATTTGAACAGGAGGATATAAGCAACACAAACTGGTCTAATTAATTTTATCCAATCAAACTGAAGGGAAGGAATTATATTCCATTGTTGGGGAGAAGTTCCCTTCCCTCTCCTAATACATACAAACAAGGAATCATATAGCCATCTAGTGACCAAAGAGGAACCACATATAGGTTAAAGACAGCTTGTTGTCTTTTAGTTGCTGGGTTGTGTCCGACTCTTTTGGACTGTAGCCCACCAGGTTCCTCTGTCGATGGTGTTTGCAAGGCAAGAATACTGTAGTGGGTTTCCATTTCTTACTTCAGGAAATCTCCCCAACCCAAGGATCAAACCCATGTCTCCTGCACTGACAGTCAGGTTCTTTACCACTCAGCCACCAGAGAAGTCCCAATGACAGTTTAGAAAGCCTCAATGAAGAGGAAGGACCTATACCCTTGAAGACAACATTGGAGTAGCCCTAACTCTAGATTTCCATGTAGATGAGATAACATTATAGTCTGAAAACAACTTGAGTCAATGTCTCTGTATTTACAACTGAGATCAGTTTGACTGATAAAAGAGCTTCATGCAGCAGGTGAGGATTAAGTAAGGAATTGAAAATAAATAAGTTGGATAGGCAGGGACTAATGAGTTGAATTTATTGGGCAGAAAATATTCTTTTTAGTTGAACTAACTTTTGTTGCATCAATTCTGGATGCCAGCTTCCCTTCGTTCCACTTTAATTACCCGGCTCCAGTGTGGGACCCCCATCTAGTCACTCAAATGTCAGTATGTTTCATATGAACATCCTTCCTCCCCCTCTGAGGGTAGCACTCACTTTGTAGGAACAGAAAGAAGCAAACAGTCAACATACTGTCTTCCTTTTCCCTTCCCACTTATCCTTATCAGTTTTCTCAGATGCCCATCCTTGGAAATTATTCCAAAACCTCAGATATCTGAATATGCAAATAGAAAAGATGTCAACTTTCATTTCATATTTTAAGAAGTAGCCCTAGGACTCATACTTTGAGAGGCAGTCTTGTATAGCAGTCACAGAGGCAAAGTTTTGGAATCTTAGCTTAGTGGACATATGATATGAATTGTGCTTAATCTCCCCAAGTCTCCATTTATCCACCTGTATGATGAGTATGTTGTAACAAGATTTAAGATTTCAGTGACTCAGCATATATAAAGTACCTACAAATAAAAAGTTCCAATACTTTGGCCACCTGATGCAAAAGGCCAACTCATTGGAAAAGACCCTGAGGCTGGAAAAGAATGAAGGCAAAAGGAGGAGACAGCAGAGGGTGAGATGGTTAGATATCATCACCAACTCAAGACGTGAATTTGAGCAAACTCCAGGAGATAGTAAAGGATAGGGAAGCCTGACATGTTACAGTCCATGGTGTTGCAAAGAGTCAGACATGACTTAGCAGCTGAAAAACAACAACTATATATATATATAGTTTGCTTCTATTGTTTCTGTTTAGCTAGAGAATTTTAATACATCTACTGATTCACAAGAAAAAAGTCTTGAAAGTTAAATGTCAACTTGGCTGAATAACTTTGAACCAGATTGTAATTCTTTTGTGATTATACAAAAAGTTATATGGATAATATAACAATTCTCATAAATTGACACCACAGGATACTGATTATTTTACATACTCATCATTTTGAAAAATCACTACCAAAGAAAAGCCATCCACCACATTTCCAACACTATATTTGTATCTCTCTTATATATCTTTCATTGCTTGTGATTTCAGTGGTGATAATGTACCATGGGTTATTCTGTGGCTAATAATCTTCCATTAGCATATAATTATACTAGCAGTATGACAGTGTTAGCACCTTTTGGATGAGTAATGGTCCTCAAATGATTATAATTTTGCCTACTGCTTTTAATAAAATCACAGCTAATCTATGAAACCATAACATTGGACCTCTATCAAGAAAAAATAATTCTAATTTTATGGAGTATACATATAAATTAGATTCATATTTCAGGGTGTTTGTTGGATGAATATTCTAAATAATCATCCCCAAACCACACAAAAAAGAACCATTTGCAAAGTCATCATAAGAATTTAAAACTGCTCATGGATTGATGATGAGACACATAGTTTCTTCCCCAAAATGTGCTGAATACTGTCAGAGGCAATGATGAAATAATTAACCTTTTACATTTGTAAATGCTAGGGTAATAATTTAAAAGGTGTTAGAAATTATAAACCATTTCTGAATAATGAAACTTCCAAACATATCAACTTCCATATGTGACCTCAACAACATTTACATCATTCTAACAGGTTTCATCTATTTTAAAATACCAAGAGAGTCTGACTTCAATTAACTTTATATCCTAGTCATGCTAATGGTCTATATGGTAGTTAGTGGCAGGTATAATAATTCTTTTACGGCTAGTTTTAAATTAAAAGTTTTGGCTCTTTGAATAATTCAAAGGAGAATAGCTATTGCTAGCTGCCATATCAGTGACAAAAGTTTTTGAGTTTCTAAGCCTAGTTAGTGATCATCTCTCTCTGTAATCTCCTCTCCTCTACCGCTCATGTCTTTTTAATCAGCCATTTTAATTAATTACTGATTTTTTAACAGCTCTATTGAGGTATCTTTGACAAAGCTCTCACATCTTGGCTGAATGATTCAAATACATCCTGTCCAAATTACTTGCCTCCAGATTTTTCCTTGCCAACCAACATTCTACTCTCTAGCAGAGTTCTTTGTTTTTCCCCAGTCTCAGAATGGGAACATTTGCTTCTGAATCAACTTTCCTCCATCTCCTTTGCCTGTCCCTAACTCAGTGTGACACACAAAGCTCTTCATAGTCTTTCCCCTGCTGGCTCTGTAAACATACTGCTGTTGCAGCCAAGAAGCTTCACCATCCACAACTAGGAAATTTACCCTTCCCTCAATATGGCGGGCTTTCTCCCCCGACATGGAGCGCTTCCTCATCCTCTGCCCCTTCTCATATGCCAGTCCCTCCCTCCTCCCACCGAACCCTTCCTTATCTCCTCAGCTGACAAAAGCAAGCTTCCCTTGACACCGGGCATTTTGTGCCAGGTGGGCTCTTACCCTTGGCACTTACCAAGTCATACTATAACTAGAGTGTACACACCTCTCTGCCATGAGACCATGCCCTCCTGATGAACAGGAACCAGACATTCTTCGTTGTGTCCCACCCACCCACAAGGACTACAGGAGTGCCCCCACTTAGTAGGTGCTCAACACCTACTGGGCGTGAAGTAATAAAACACAACATTCTCTGGACTGAGTCACAGGTTGCCTCAGGCAAAAGATTCTTAAAACGAGAATACACAGGAGAGGCGAAACTAAGATGGCGGAGGAATAGGACGGGGAGAACACTCTCTCCCCAATAAATATACCAAAAGAACTTTTAAAGGCCGAGCAAACTCCAAAAAACAGGAACTGAATGCTGGCAGAGGACATCGGGCATCTGGAGAGGCGACCCATTGCCGACGTGAGGAGGTAGGACAAAAGAAAGAAAAGAAAAAAAAAGTAGAGGGAGAGACAAAGAGCTGGGGACGGGTTCCGCCCCGGAAGGGGAGTCTGGAATAAAGAGGAAAAAAAAAAAAAAGAGGAGAAAGGTCTCTGAATACCAGGGAGCATTCTCTCTGGCAGATCTGCGGTGGATCTTGGAGAGCAATATAGTTGAGAGCAGAAGCAGATTAATAGCTAAGCCCTGCAAGGTTCGTCTCTGGCTACAAGGAACAGCCGAGCACGGCAGCACAGCCGAAGCAGACTGCTCCTGGTCAGGGAGGGGCGGGCCGCGGGCTCAGGGAACGGAGCAGCCTGAGGGACCTAACCTTCCAGGAAAAGCTCTCCCTCCCCGCCAGGCCCGTGCACAAAACAAAGGGCGGTGAGGAGTCAACAGAGAGGCTGGGCAGCTTCGGGCTGCAGACCGGCCCAGCCCCCGCCCGAGAGCAGTGGGCATAACCCAGCCCCGGGGAGGCTAACCAAGACTTCTGGGGATTCTGGACAGATCGGTGCTGTATACACCTTAGAAGGAGCGCTCAGCTGCACGCCTTGAAAACAGAGCGGCCGGGCTGGGGGAGAGGAGAAGCCCCACTCCCCAACTGTGCTGGGCAGACGACAGAGAGCCTGAGCAGAGGGGGCGGGGGAAGCCCTCTCAGCAGGAGCAGGGCAAACTCCAAAGCGCTGAATAGACACTTAAAAGACCAGCAGACAGAAGACGCTAGCAGAACTAACAGCTTTGAAACAGACAGGAGAAGCAAATTAAAGCCCTGCAGGTGGTGATAACTGCATAGAAAGGAGTCTATAGTCTGTGAGAAGGAGAAGCCGGACCAGGGAATCATCTGAAAATCTACAGACCCTTCCCTTCACCGAATGCACCAGCACCAGAGAAAGCCTTCATTATAACTGTACTAGGAACATCTTTTAAATTTTTAAAACTTTT
>ML662445.1:35842031-36012000 GCA_007570785.1 Antilocapra americana
TATATATATATATATATATATTGGTTTTTTTCTTGTTTTTTTTCTTTTTCTTTTCTTTTTCTTCTTCTTTTTTTTTCTTTCTTAGAATTTTTAAGTCCCATATGACCTTGCTATTGTTTTTTTCTTCTTCTTATTTCTTTTTTCTCCTTTATTTTTATTTTCCGGTTTTTTTTTTTTTAAGTATTTTTGAGAACCCAGTCTTTACTCTAGATTTTTAATCTTTGCTCATTAGTACCTGGTATCAACTTTGTACCTTTCAAGATCCAAGCACCAGTACCCACTGCTACCTGGGAATGAGATCATTGGCTTGACTGCTTTCTCCCCATTCTTATCTCTTGCTAGTAACAGTGAGGAAACCTAGACTCACCCACCAGAAAACCACACAAGCCTTTCCATCCAGGAAACTTCAACAAACCACGCATCCAACCCCTCCCATAGAGAGGAATCCCCACAATAAAGGGACAACACAGCAAGATAAACAAGATGAAAAGGCAGAGAAATACCCAGCAAGTAAAGGAACAGGATAAATACCCCCTAGACCAAACAAAAGACGAAGAGATAGGAAGTCTACCTGACAAAGAATTCCGAATAATGATAGTGAAAATGATCCAAAACCTGGAAAATAAGTTGGAGTTACAGCTCAATAACCTGCAGGCAAGGATTGAGAAGATGCAGGTAAGCTTTAACAAGGACTCAGAAGAAATGAAAAAGAGACAAAATACAATGAATAATGCAATAAATGAGATCAAAAACACCCTGGAGGGAACTAACAGTAGAATAACAGAGATAGAAGACAGAATAAGTGAGGTAGAAGACAGAATGGCAGAAATAAATGAAACAGAAAGGAAAAATGAAAAAAGAATTAAAAGAAATGAAGACAATCTTAGAGACCTCTGGGACAATATTAAACGCACCAATATTCGAATCATAGGAGTCCCAGAAGAAGAAGACAAAAAGAAAGACCATCAGAAAATTCTTGAAGAGATAATTGTAGAAAACTTCCCTAAATTGGGGAAGCAAATAGCCACTCAGGTCCAAGAAACACAGAGAATCCCAAATAGAATGAACCCCAAGCGGGACACCCCAAGACACATATTAATCAAATTGGCAAATATCAAATACAAAGACCAAATATTAAAAGCAGCAAGGGAGAAGCAAAAGATAACTCACAAGGGGAATCCCATAAGGATAACAGCTGATCTCTCAACAGAAACGCTTCAGGCCAGAAGGGAATGGCAAAACATACTTAAAGTCTACAATCTACAACCCCGACTACTGTACCCAGCAAGGATCTCATTCAAATTTGAAGGAGAATTCAAAATTTTCTCAGACAAGCAGAAACTGAGAGAATTCAGCAACACCAAACCAGCCCTCCAACGAATGCTGAAGGATCTTTCCTAGATAGGAAACACCGATGGGATAGATAATCTGGAACCCAAAACAATAAAATAAATGGCAGCGGGATCATACTTATCAATAATTACCTTAAATGTAAACGGGCTGAATGCCCCAACCAAAAGACAAAGATTGGCCGATTGGATACAGAAACAAGACCCCTATATATGTTGTCTACAAGAGACCCACCTCAAACCTAGGGACACATATAGACTGAAAGTTAAAGGCTGGAAAAAGATATTCCATGCAAATAAAGACCAAAAGAAAGCAGGAGTGGCAATACTCATATCTGATAAAGTAGACTTTAAAATAAAGGCAGTGAAAAGAGATAAAGATGGACATTACATAATGATCAAAGGATCAATCGAGGAAGAAGAAATAACAATTATAAATATTTATGCACCTAACATAGGAGCTCCACAATATGTAAGGCAAATGCTAACAAGTATGAAAGGGGAAATCAACAACAACACAATAATAGTGGGAGACTTTCATACACCACTCACACCAATGGACAGATCAACTAGACAGAAAAGTAACAAGGAAATTCAAACTTTAAATGATACAATAGACCAACTAGACCTAATTGATATCTATAGGTCATTCCACCCCAAAACAAGGAATTTCACCTTTTTCTCAAGTGCACACGGGACCTTCTCCAGGATAGATCACATCCTGGGCCATAAATCTAACCTTGATAAATGCAAAAATATTGAAATCATCCCAAGCATCTTTTCTGACCACAATGCAGTGAGATTAGATATCAACTACAGGAGAAAACCTTTCAAAACTTCCAACATATGGAGGCTCAACAACACACTGCTGAATAACCAACAAATCACAGAAGAAATTAAAAATGAAATTCAGTTATGCATGGAAACGAATGAAAATGAAAACACAACAGCCCCAAACCTATGGGACACTGTGAAAGCAATGCTAAGGGGAAAGTTCATAGCAATACAAGCTCACCTCAGGAAACAAGAAAAAAATCAAATAAATGACCTTACTTTACACCTAAAGCAACTAGAAAGGGAAGAGATGCAGAAGCCCAGGTCTAGTAGAAGGAAAGAAATCTTAAAGATCAGGGCAGAAATAAATGCAAAGGAATCAAAAGTGACCATAGCAAAAATCAACCAAGCCAAAAGCTGGTTCTTTGAGAAGATAAATAAAATTGACAAACCATTAGCCAGACTCATCAAGAAACAAAGGGAGAAGAACCAAATCAACAGAATTAGAAATGAAAACGGAGAGATCACAACAGAAAACACAGAAATACAAAGGATCATAAGAGACTATTATCAGCAACTATATGCAAATAAACTGGACAATTTGGATGAAATGGACAAATTCCTAGAAAAGTATAACTTTCCAAGACTAAACCAGGAAGAGATAGATAATATTAATAGACCCATCACAAGCACGGAAATTGAAACCGTAATCAGAAATCTTCCAAAAAACAAAAGCCCAGGACCAGATGGCTTCACAGCTGAATTCTACCAAAAATTTAGAGAAGAGCTAACACCTATTCTACTCAAACTCTTCCAGAAAATTGCAGACGAAGGTAAACTTCCAAACTCATTCTATGAGGCCACCATCATCCTAATTCCGAAACCCGACAAAGATGCCACAAAAAAAGAAAACTACAGGCCAATATCACTGATGAACTTAGATGCAAAAATCCTCAACAAAATTCTAGCAAATAGAATCCAACAACACATCAAAAAGATCATACATCATGATCAAGTAGGCTTTATCCCAGGGATGCAAGGATTCTTCAATATTCGTAAATCGATCAATGTAATACACCACATTAACAAATTGAAAAATAAAAATCACATGATTATCTCAATAGATGCAGAGAAAGCCTTTGACAAAATTCAACATCCATTTATGATAAAAACCCTCCAAAAAGTAGTAATAGAAGGAACATACCTCAACATAATAAAAGCTATATATGACAAACCCACAGCAAACATTATCCTCAATGGTGAAAAACTGGAAGCATTCCCCCTGAAATCAGGGACAAGACAAGGGTGCCCACTCTCACCACTACTATTCAACATAGTTTTGGAAGTTTTGGCCACAGCAATCAGAGCAGATAAAGAAATCAAAGGAATACAGATTGCAAAAGAAGAAGTAAAACTCTCTCTGTTTGCTGATGACATGATCCTCTATATTGAAAACCCTAAAGACTCTACGAGAAAATTACTAGAGCTAATCAGTGAATATAGCAAAGTTTCAGGATATAAAATCAACACACAGAAATCCCTGGCATTCCTATACACTAACAGTGAGAAATCAGAAAGAGAAATTAAGGAAACAATTCCATTCACCATCGAAACAAAAAGAATAAAATACTTAGGAGTATTTCTACCTAAAGAATCAAAAGACTTGTATATAGAAAACTATAGAACACTGATGAAAGAAATCAAGGAGGACACAAACAGATGGAGAAATGTACCGTGCTCATGGATTGGAAGAATCAATATAGTGAAAATGAGTATACTACCTAAAGCAATCTATAGATTCAATGCAATTCCTATCAAGCTACCAGAGGTCTTCTTCAAAGAATTAGAACAAATAATTTCTCAATTTGTATGGAAATACAAAAAACCTCGTATAGCCAAAGCAATCTTGAGAAAGAAGAATGGAACTGGCGGAATCAACCTACCTGACTTTAGGCTATACTACAAATCCACAGTCATTAAGACAGTATGGTACTGGCACAAAGACAGAAATATAGATCAATGGAACAGAATAGAAAGCCCAGAGATAAATCCACGTATCTATGGACACCTTATCTTTGACAAAGGAGCCAAGAATATACAATGGAGAAAAGACAACCTCTTTAACAAGTGGTGCTGGGAAAACTGGACAGCCACTTGTAAAAGAATGAAACTAGATCACTTTCTAACACCATACACAAAGATAAACTCAAAATGGATCAAAGATCTAAGCATAAGACCAGAAACTATAAAACTCCTAGAGGATAACATAGGCAAAACACTCTCTGCTATAATTCAAAGCGGGATACTCCATGACCCACCTCCCAGAATATTGGAAATAAAAACACGAATAAACAAATGGGACCTAATTAAAATTAAAAGCTTTTGCACAACAAAGGAAACTATAAGCAAGGTGAAAAGACAGCCTTCAGAATGGGAGAAAATAATAGCCAATGAAGCAACAGACAAACAATTAATCTCAAAAATATACAAACAACTCCTGCAGCTCCATTCTAGAAAAATAAACAACCCAATTAAAAAGTGGGCCAAAGAACTTAACAGACATTTCTCCAAAGAAGATATAAAAATGGCTAACAAACACATGAAAAGATGCTCAACATCACTCATTATCAGAGAAATGCAAATCAAAACTACAATGAGGTACCACTTTACACCAGTCAGAATGGCTGCCATCCAAAAGTCTACAAGCAATAAATGCTGGAGAGGATGTGGAGAAAAGGGAACCCTCTTACACTGTTGGTGGGAATGCAAACTAGTACAGCCACTATGGAAAACAGTGTGGAGGTTCCTTAAAAAGCTGCAAATAGACCTGCCATATGACCCGGCAATCCCACTGCTGGGCATATACACCGAGGAAACCAGAATTGAAAGAGCCACGTGTACCCCAATGTTCATCGCTGCATTGTTTACAATAGCTAAGACATGGAAACAACCTAGATGCCCATCAACTGATGAATGGATAAGAAAGCTGTGGTACATATACACAATGGAATATTACTCAGCATTAAGGAAAAATTCATTTGAATCAGTTCTACTCAGATGGACGAAACTGGAGCCCATTATCCAGAGTGAAGTAAGCCAGAAGCAAAAACAACAATACAGTATATTAACACATATATATGGAATTTAGAAAGACAGTAACGAGAACCCAACAAGGGAGACAACAAAAGGAACGCAGATGTATAGAATAGACTCGTGGACTTTGTGGATGAGGGTAAGGGTGGGATGAGATGGGAGAAGGGCATTGAAGCATGTTAATTGTCATGTGTCTAATCAATCGCCAGCCCAGGATTGATGCTCGGGACTGGTGCAGCGAGATTTCCCGGGGGGGAGGGAGGAGGGAGGGGGGACCCGGAGGGGAAGCATATGTAAACCCATGGTGATATCATGACAATGTATGGCAAAAACAATAATAAAAAAAAAAAAGAAAAAAAAATAGAATACACAGCAATGTGGATGTACCTAGAGATTGTCATACTGAGTGAAGTAAGTCAGAGAGACAAACACACACACACACACATACACACACACACACACACATATATATATATATCACTCATGTGTGGAATTTTTTAAAAAATAGTACAAATGAATCTATTTATAAAATAAAAATAGAGTCAAAGATGTAAAAATCTTACGGTTACCAAGGAAGAAATGGGGTGGGGGGGAGTTAATTGGAAGATTGGGATTGACATATACATGCTATTATATATAAAATGGGCTTCCCTGAACAGACTGGTTCCAAATAGGAAAAGGAGTATGTTAAGGCTGTATATTGTCACCCTGCTTATTTAACTTATATGCAGAGTACATCATGAGAAATGCTGGGCTGGAAGAAGCACAAGCTGGAATCAACATTGCCAGGAGAAATATCAATAACCTCAGATATGCAGATGACACCACCTTTATGGCAGAAAGTGAAGAGGAACTAAAAATCCTCTTGATGAAAGTGAAAGAGGAGAGTGAAAAAGTTAGCTTAAAGCTCAACATTCAGAAAACTAAGATTATGGCATCTGGTCCCATCACTTCATGGGAAATAGATGGGGAAACAGTGGAAATAGTGTCAGACTTTATTTTTCTTGGCTCCAAAATCACTGCGGATGTTGACTGCAGCTATGAAATTAAAAGATGCTTACTCCTTGGAAGGAAAGTTATGACCAACCTAGATAGCATATTGAAAAGAAGAGATATTATTTTACCAACAAAGGTCCATCTAGTCAAGGCTATGGTTTTTCCAGTGGTCATGTATGGATGTGAGAGTTGGACGGTGAAGAAAGCTGAGTGCCAAAGAATTGATGCTTTTGAACTGTGGTGTTGGAGAAGACTCTTGAGAGTCCCTTGGACTGTAAGGAGATCCAATCAGTCCATCCTAAAGGAGATCAGTTCTGGGTGTTCATTGGAAGGACTGATGTTGAAGCTGAAATTCCAATACTTTGGCTACCTCATGTGAAGAGTTGACTCATTGGAAAAGACCCTAATGCTGGGAAGGGTTGGGGGCAGGAGGAGAAGGGACGACAGAGGATGAGATGGCTGAATGGCATCACCGACTCGATGGACATGGGTTTGGGTGGACTCCAGGAGTTGGTGATGGACAGGGAGGCCTGGCGTGCTGCAATTCATGGGGTCACAAAGAGTCAGACACGACTGAGCGATTGAACTGAACTGAAAGCTCAGCTCTCAGGGAAGGTAAAGAATCCACTTGCAATGCAGGAGACCCTGGTTTGATTCCTGGGTTGGGAAGATTCGCTGGAGAAGGGATAGGCTACCTACTCCAGTGTTCTTGCACTTCCCTGGATAGGCTACCTACTCCAATATTCTTGTGCTTCCCTGGTGGCTCAGATGGTAAAGAGTCTGCCTGCAGTGCAAGAGACCTGGGTTTGATCCCTGGTTTGGGAAGATCCCCTAGAGAAGGGAACGGCTTCCCATTCCAGTATTTTGGCCTGGAGAATTCCATGTCAGAGGAGCCTGGCAGGCTACAGTCCATGGAATCACAGTAGGACATGACTAAGCGACTTTCACTTCACTTCATATACAAAATATATAACTAATAAGGACCTATTGTATAGCACAGGGAACTCTACACAATACTCTATAATGACCTATATGGAAATAGAATCTAAGAAAAGAATGGGTATATGTATAACTGACTCACTTTGTTGTACATCTGAAGATGATGTAACATTGCAAAGAACAACCTTCCAATAAAAATCAATAAAAAATTTTAAAATGATAGAATGCAAATTCTAAATTTTGGCAAATGTTTGCACATTTTAAAGCTAAATCCAATTTAAGACCCGAGTCATTCTTTCAGTTCATCTCACCAAGCCATCCTCTCACCACATCAGAGATGACCTGGCCTCTCCTCTGTGGTCGGCCTGACCTAATTCACAGCCACTCCACTAACCTCATTGTGATCCACTGTGTGTCTTTTATGGGATGGTCCGTCCTTTATCTTCAGCATCAGAAGCTGCCCATCTTAGAGGGCCACCTCCAGACCTGTCGTTTGAAAGGCACATCTCTTTAAATCATGATATATAACAGTGGCTGAACATGTGATGTAACCTATCATTTTTCAATTACTGCATGTAAATTTGCTTTTTTTCTAAACAAACTCAGATGATTCTTCAGGAATGGTTTATACTTGGTACTCATTTCAGCAGCCTTGGTCCCCTAATTTCATCACACTTAAATTATGCCAGACATGGAGGTATCAATAGACTGGGTATTAAGTCCATTTAGTACTTCTTTTAAAAGGAAAAAACAAAACAAAACAAAACAGGGCTTCCCTGGTGGCTCAGTGGTAAAGAATCTGCCTGCCAATGCAGGAGACATGGGTTTGATCCTTGATCTGGGAAAATCCCATATGCCATGGAGCGACTGAGCCCATGCACCACGGCTGCAGAGTCTGCACTCTAGAGCTCTCGAACCGCAGCTACTGAGCCTGCATGCTGCAATGACTCAAGCCTGCATGCCCTAGAGCCCATGGTCTGCAACAAGAGAAGCCACCGCAGTGAGAAGCCCTTGTACCACAGCTAGAGAGTAGACCTTGCTCACCACAACTAGAGAAAAGCCCGTGTAGCAGTGAAGACCAAACACAGCCAAAAATAGAAAATTATATTTAAAAAACTGTTGCTAAGTTATGTAACAAAAAATTTTAACACAACAGCATTTTCAGAATCACTGTACCATTGATTTTTTTTTTGCCCTGTATCATTGTCATAGTTCTACTTGAACAGATCCATAAAGTTAAAAGAGAGGAAAATATTTAGTTTCCATAAATATCTGAATTCTGATTCTATGCTTCCTGAACTAGCTCATATTCTGCTTGATGAAGCCGATTTGTAGGAAACAATTTACAGAATGGAACTTTCTGTTGCATTACCTGATAAGCTATGGTCACAATAGAAAAGTCTCATAGAGACCTAAAATACAATTTGAAATAAATATAAAGGCTTCTACAAGAATTGAGAAACTTGGATACTTTTCTATGAATGTAAAACACTCTTGCCTGATACCACACACAATACATTTTTGTGAAATCATCATTTATTTCTCTTTTCCACTGTAATTAGATACCATCCATAAGAAGCCAACTTGAAAAAATAAGTTCATGATTATTGAACACATGGGTATACATGTGTTCCCCTTCCAGAACCTCCCTCCCACCTCCCTCCTGATTCCATCTCTCTGGATCATCCATTTCCTAGTAGATCATCAGCTATCTACTCAGGGTCTTCAATAATAAGTTCATGATCACATATATGATTATTATGTGATTTTATTTTAATGAAGGCATTCCTGACTAGTTAGAGGGAAACCACATAAACAATATGCCAACTTGCTTTCACTAATATAAATATTTTCTATTAACAAGAGAGCTTTCCAGTTGCCTAATGTAATCATTGTGGATCCTTGATGGACACGATAAACTAGAGATCGAACATAAAAAAAAAGAAAAATTTAGCTGATTGTCTCAGCTATGCCTCATACTTATCTGTATGACCTTGAGCAGCTCATATGATCAAGAAATAAAGAGACTTCCACTACACTATTTACAGAATTACTGTAAGAACACAGTGTTAGACTATAAGGAGGCAAGAGGTACACATTTTTATAAAATGTGAAGCTAACAAATGCAAATGAATGTAAATTATTATTACTAAGGCATCTCAACATCCTAATTTAATTTATGTAATATTTAGCAGTATTAAAGAAACGACTTTTGATGAATGTTTCTTGCAGATGAGTGTTTCAAATTTGATTAATGTGCTGAGGATTGGTGTACATTTGGAAAGCCTGTGAGGTCAAAAGTGATGAGTCAATTAGAGATAATTTGGTCTCCTCCTACCAGACTTGTCCACTGCTTACAAAATCAAGTCTAAACACTACTTCCCAGGAGAGCAGTTCTTTGTTTAATCATCATCAGTGAATATTTATGGGGCCTACCTATGGCAGCAGTACCACAGCTGGCAACCTTAGGTTGGTTCATTAATCCACGACACATTTGGTGCAGGCAAGCAGTTGTTTCTGATGTCTTTATTAGAAAGAAATCTGGTTTGTGAACGTGGGTTAAGTTCATGTTTTTGCAATCACCAAATGCTTGTTTTTCACAGGCATCATTCAAGGTTCCTGAAAGCAGAGGTGTTCCTGTTGACTGCAGACCCAATGAGAGATGACAGACTGGTGAAGGGGGTTAACTGTATACAAAACTTTGCATGGATGTGTGTCTGGATTCATTTCTAGGCTAAGGGCTGCTGCCTGCCATCAAGGTCTCTAGGGAAAATGTAACTCCTATGATAACAGATTTCTGTGATGGATGATACATCCTTACTCAAGAGAAGGGTTCTTGCAGAGACCCCACTGTGTGTAATGTGGAGACTGCTCCCCAGAATAGATGTTCTAAACATCAATGTAAGAAGCTCTTTTTAAGAATTTTACCCCTTTTCTTGGAAGAAATTCCATTTTTAGCACTATAATTTCTTCATGTATCATTTTCCTTATTACTTTAAGCTTTCTGACATTTTTGAAAGTCTAAACTGTGTTATGTTTAGCAATTTGTAAAATAGCTTGGTGATTCACATCTACCATGTAACCATTTCCACAGATTTATTCTTGTTTATTAAAAAATAATTTAGAATTCCATTTTATAAAATTAATTAATTTATTTATTTATTTTCTTCACATTATTGTGTTGGTTTTGCCATACATTGACATGAATCCACCATGGGTATACATGTGTTCCCCTTCCAGAACCTCCCTCACACCTCCCTCCCGATTCCATCTCTCTGGATCATCCATTTCCTAGTAGATCATCAGCTATCTACTCAGGGTCTTCATCTAATCTTTTAATCAAATCTTCAGGATGTTTCTCTAAAAATCTCAAGGTGGCAGGGCCTAGCTGCTACAAAGAAGACATGTTTTAGACAATACTCATGTGTATGGGAAAAAAACTCGAGGACTGTACTTGTGACTAATTGTATAACAGGTTATTTTAGTTTCTGTTCTGTGGAAAGTGTAAAGCATTCCAACAAAGGGTTTTAATGTAGAATTTTTTTTGCACCCATGCTGTTGATTGCTAAATGTAATAGTCTGATCATGATGCTGAATAAATGTCTTTTTTTTTTTTAATGTGCTGTGTAAAGTTAGTCTACTCTGAAGCCATTTTGGTAAACTACCCCAACAGTGTGAAGTTAGAATTCCTCCAGGTGATGCCAGGTTCCATTTGAAATTTATTTACAACATGCTTGGTGGAGAAGCTGTTCTCTTCAGAACCTTGGTGTAGTTGAACTGACAGTTACTGTGTTGTGACCTGGAGTTCACCATTAAAAGGGTCACCCATGCAAAGTCATGGAGGGTTTTTTTTGGTTATTGATGATTGTTGGCACATCCTATGCAATATATCTAAATTGAATTATGGTACCAGATAAAGTTATAGATGGGAATGAAGTGTGTGTATCATCCATTATCATGTGTAATCAATAAAAGATTTAATATCCTCTTGAAAAAAAAAAAAAAATCTCAAGGTGACAATACATTTAATAGTATGGCAATAAATAACATACAATTTTTTACCAATCATACTACTATCCTAGATAGTTACTATCACAGCTTAAAAAACGACACTCCACTCTCTTTTGTTGTGTTGTCTTTATCTCAAAGTCATAGCAAATAAATCCATAACTCTTCAATAAAACACATGGTCATTGCTCCAGAAGTAGTGTTATGATGAAATATTTTTTTCAATCTGGAAATATCCAGATTGAGTCATTCATCTTCTCTCTTTCTGTTGGGATAAAACTGATGATTATTGGCTAATTGTCTTGAACTATGAGACCAAAGCTGCTTTTTTAAAATGCTGCATTAATGATAATTTGCAGACTATAGACTCTGCCTATTTCAGTATGGTTCCTTTCTTAGCAGATAATTTGTAGACTATAGACTCTGCCTATTTCAGTATGGTTACCTTCTTAGCAGTCATTAGCAATATCTGTCACTTATGTATGTGAAAATCTAAGTACATAGCCCATGTGGTTTTTGAGATGTTAGAGAATATTTTAATGAATACCAAGAAGAAAGCAGTTATAAGAGGCTAGAAGATTAAGAGCTGGGACATTTGATCTGATCTACATTACTTAACTTTGGCAATTATTTCAACTCATGTTCATGTGAGTGGTGATTTGAAATATTCTGAAGAATTCTGAATACAGAATTTCTTTAGTTAAGTCAGGGGTTGAGTTCAGAACCTATAACTGTCATGGGCTACATGGGATTTTGACATCATGATCCACAAAATTCTATTCTAGGTTCTGAAGATCATAATGAAGATTCAACAACAGCATTTCCCAAAAGAGCTAATATTATACATGATAAAGTGATTAACATATTTTGGGAGCAATTTAATGTTTAAGAAGACTGCTAATTTAGAGCTTAGGTAAGTTATGTGGGATATGCAGATGAAGGGCAGAGATTTTAAATCAGTGCATATTTTCAGTACCTTCTTTGATGATCCAGATAAAGAATTCTTGTAGATTTATTTGTTTATTAGGATGAAACAATTTGGTGGTCACTTACATTTGGTTCATGTTTGAAACTGTATAATAGTAAAGCTGGAATCCTTCACATTTCCATTATTTACTATGAATGACTAGTGTAATGTGAATATCTATTTAACCATGTATATTAGATGCAAGAGAGGTTATACATGGAAGTAAAGCAACATATTGACTTCCCTGGTGGCTCAGATGGTAAGCCATCTCCCTACAATGCGGGAGACCTGGGTTCAATCACTGGGTCAGGAAGATCTGCTGGAGAAGGAAATGGCAACCCACTCCAGTATACTTGCCTGGAAAATCCCATGAACAGAAGAACCTAGTAGGCTACAATCCATGGGGTCGCAAAGAGTCGGACGCGACTTTACTTTCACTTTTAAAGCAACATTTTGGGGGCTACAATATTGAAAAATATCTTAGATAATAATTCTGGATCCTTTTCCAAATCACAAAGTCGGTGATATACTTATTTGCACAATGTTAAAAAAAAAAAAAAAGCGTGTGTGTGTGTGTGTGTGTACTTGAGTCCTCTAAGGAAAATGTTTTTTAATTGGAGGCATTTGCCAATCCATGTTATAGCTTCTTGCCCCTTCTCAAGGAATGTTTATTGCTATGGTAGTAGGGGCTTCAGGATAAGATTGTGAGAAATATTTCAATGAATTGATGGTGTTTAACCTCTTTGTTGTTGTTTAGTCACTAAGTCATGTTCTATCCTTTGCAACCCCATGGACTATAACCTGCCAGGCTCCTCTGTCCATGGAATTCTCCAGGCAAGAATACTAGAGTGGGTTGCCATCCCCTTCTCCAGGGAATCTTCCCTACCCAGGGACTGAACCCATGTTCTGCATTGGCAGGCAGGTTCTTTATAGCTGAGCCACCAAGGAAGCCCATTTAATCTCTCATCCAGATTCTTATCCAGGTTCTACTGGCTCTTCAAAATTTACTACCCTCCTAATGGCACTGGTTATCTCTTCACACTGCCATGATTCAAATTTGGTTGCTTGAAAAAATGATACCTTAAGGAAAAGAAGAAAGTCATTGAGATAACTGATTTAGAATAGGGAAGATTAGTGTCATTTGAAGTATGTGAAGTTCAAAGTGTAAAGTGGATATTTACCTAGAGGAAGATGTCCAATGGGAATTGTGAATGGAAGACAGAAGTTTATGAGCTAAAGGGTTAACAATATATTCATAAATCACACTTGGCATTTATGAGAGTGAGCATGATCAGCCCAAGGGAAGGATTATTAACCTGGGGTCAGTGAATCCCCTAAGGGTATTCATGAATTCCTGAATTTATATCAAATATGTTATAAGAATCTATTTCTTTCAAAAGAGCCTATAACTTTAAATAGATTCTCAAAAGAGGCTATGATCCAAAAATTGTTTTTAAAAGTTGGACCAAGAAAAGGACAAATGAGCATATAAAGAAAGGACTTTAATGTGGAGAGTGAGGGGATATTTGATTAAAAGGTATTAAACCAGCATTTCTTGAAAACCAATGATATGCCAGGCAATGTCATAGGTAATTTCATAAAGAAAGTCTCACTTAATCTTCTCAACAGTCCTGTGAGGCTGAGATCACTAACATGGTTTTACACATGAGATAAATGAGCTCAGAGATTAAAAGGATTTTTCAGAATCCAACAGTAACTAGGCAACAGGGCAATTCCTGTTCGGAGGGCATGATTCCAAGTTTGGTGCTCAGTATCATAGCTACAGTAAGAACTAGAGAGATGAGTGGTAGGGGGGGAAATGTGCAAATACCCAGATATACACTCTTAAGTAGGAAACAGTAACAAAGACAATTTTATGCAGCCTAAAGTAGATTTGACAGGATGGAAATCCATGGAATATTACAGTAACAAAATTTAGCTGCAAATATCTTTAACAATTAAGTTTGGGAAACCTCAAACATATTTAAAATTTCTAACGATAAGTTAAAAAATAATTTCCTTGGCTATTAAAAATCATCCATTTAGAAATTATTCAAAAACTTTTACTAATAATTTAATTCATTCTTTCACCTTTCTTATTGCCAGGTACTGCACTATAAAGCAGTTTAAACAACTTCAATAAAGTTTTTCATTATGATTGTATCATTTTTGAGTATTGAACACTTTTCAGAAAATTGTTACATAACATATTCAATGAATAATATTGAAATGTAGGAAGCAGGTTATTATATCTTCAATTCACTAAGCTGATATGATCCAGAGAACAAGTTTAGAAATTATCTCATAGTTAAAGAGTAACAGTAACATTTGATAAAAGCATCTTCATTGTGTTAAATGTCAGTTAAAGGATAGTAAAAGAGAAAGTTTTAGGGATGAAAATGTATTTTCTATAGTATGAGACACAAAAACTATATATTACTGTTTTCTTTAACGTTTTCTAAAACTAAAATTATTCTTTCAGAAAGATCAGACTGCCACCACTTAAATCTCTTGACCAGTATTAATATAGCAATAAAATCAAGAAAACCAATATCATGTGCTTTATAACATAATGCATAAAGTACACAACACCATCTATGAGTTATTTTAGCCTAAAAAAAATTAAACCTGTATCTCATAGAATCATTAGTCTAACTATTAATAGGAATGTAACAATGGATTTGGACAGGATTATGAAAAGAGTAGGATGTTCCCAAGAGCATGAAGTGAAGTTGGAGGGGTAGCTGGCTGGAGCTGAGAAGGTCAAGGATGGGTTGTTGACTACAATACTGAAATTGAGAAAGAATACATAGTAGGAATGGAATGGAAAGATATCATGGAAAGAAGGAGGGAGGGATATGCACGTGGGGAAGAGGAAGACATGGTGATTATTAAGTACTTTTTTTCACATCCTCCCAATGTGGTAAGCTAAATAAGATATCAAAGTATTACTTATAATTTTGCAAATAAAAAGTCATACTCAGAAATGTTAAGTAAATTCACAAAGATCACCTATTTAGTGACAAATCTCTGTGTGTGTGTGGGCACCCTGTCATGTCCAACTCTTTGTGACCCCATGAACTATAGCCTGCCAAGCTTTTCTGTCCATGAAATTTTCCGGGCACAAATACTGGAGTGGGTTGCCATTTCCTGTTCCATGGGATTTTCTCAACCTAGGGATCGAAACCCCATCTCTTGTGTCTCCTGCACTGGCAGGCGGATTCATTACCACTGTGTCCAGGGCTGCACAAAACCTTCTGACTACAGTCTAGTAGAAAATCAGCACTCATTTTACTTAGATGCTCTTTTATCCTGGATTAGAACACAGGCAGAGGCATGAAAGCTAAGAATCCTTCCTGAAAACGTGAGCAAAGCAGACTCTGCTAAAAATAGTGAAATTTTTTTCCTATATGTGCACTTTGTCCTCTAATTGAGAGCTGCCTCAATTCATGCTTGTCTAATGAGGTGCAATACAGCCATGCCTGAAATAACTTTGGGTAATGAGACGACTTTCATTAATCTACTTATGAAAGAGTCTGTTCATTAATTAGCCTGGACAGCACAAAAGCCAAAACAGTGACACTCCTGTTTCAGAGTGACAACCAGAATCTAATTAGAAATTAGTGGCTGAAAGGACTCAAACACCCCCACTTGCACTGATACTGGCCTACAGGGGCTCAGCCATGATGCTAACTCATTTCACATGTGAGACAGCTTGGGCGGAGGCACAGAGTGTGAGGGGGTGAGTGGCAGGAGCACGTCAAGGTCAGGGCCAGCTTTTAGGCAAGCTCCTTCATCTCCCAAGATAAGAGGGTTATTAGGAAAGTAGAGGACTTCCCAGGTGGTATGCAAGTGGCAAAGAATCCACCTGCCAATGCAGGAGATGTGGGTTCGATCCCTGGGTTGGGAAGATCCCCTGGAGAAGGGCATAGCAACCCACTCCAGTATTCTTACTTGGAGAATTCCATGGACAGAAGAGCTGACAGGCTACAGTCCATGGGGTTGCAGAGAGTTGGACACAAATGAGCACACACACAGACAGGAAAGTAGAATGAAAAACTCATTGCTTCATCTTTCTTCTCTCTGTGTGTGCTTTGCTCTTTTCCTCCCTGGCTGTCTTTAATCACACACACACACACTACCACCACTACCACACATGATCACATAGCTGTTTACAAAACTACATGTCAGTATAGAAAACAGACTTGTGGTCACCAAGGGAAGGGGAGTGTGATGGAGGACTGGGGTGAGAGTTTGGGGTTATGGGATGGAAAAACAATGAGGTCCTACTGGATAGCACAGGGAACTACATTCAACATCCTATGATAAACCATAATGGAAAAGATTATGAAAAATAGTGTGTGTGTGTATATATACATACAACTGAATCACTCTGCTATACAGCAGAAATTAATGTGTTGTAAATCAACTATACTTGAATAAAATAAAAATTTTTAAACCTGCATGTAAGTAATAATGTGAGTTGTTGTTCAGACACAGAGTTGTGTCCGACTCTGTGATCCCATGAACTGCAGCACACCAGACTTCCCTGTCCTCTACTATCACCTGGAGTTTGCTCAAACTCATGTCCATTGATTTGGTGATGCCATTCAACCATCTCATCCTCTATTGCCCCCTTCTCCTCCTGTCCTCAGTCTTTCCCAGCATCAGGGTCTCTTCCCATGAATAGGTTCTTCACATCAAATGGTCAAAGTATTGGAGCTTCAGCTTCAGCATCAGTCCTTCCAATGAATATTCAGAGCTGATTTTCTTTAAGATTGACTGGTTTGATTTCCTTGCTATCCAAGGGACTCTCAAGAGTCTTCTGCTTATATTCGTATTAACTGATCTTTTATTTCCCACAAATTCTAGGTTAACAAAATAACCAATTTCAATGCCTATCTCCCTTCCTCTCTCCTCCTCTCTTTCTCTCCTCCTCCCAAAACAAAAACAAACTCCCCAAATTAACTTTTCAGTGACTCCTAAACACTCACTCTTTCAGAAAAGGAAGAAAAAGTCCATTCTGAGTCAAGAGATGGTTATTGAGTGATTTTAAAGATCAAGGGAGTTCATTCATGTTCAAGAGTAATATTCTGAGGAAAAGGTACTTCAGTATTATCAATTGCTTTTAAACCATTTTACCTAAGTTGAATTGCCTCTTTTATGTAAGTATGTTGTATAATATTTCTTTGCCTTTCAGCTCTCTGTGGGCTTGGGTTTTTCCTCATAATATTTTCTTAAGCAACTCAACTGGGTCTAATTCCCAGGTTTTCATCTTGAAATCATGAGACAACCGATTACCCCTTAACCTATGTCCCATTAGAGAGTCTCTGAAAGCTGAATCAGGCAGTAGGTGTTAGGCAAGAAAATGAATTATTCTGTAACAATTTACTGCTTTCTAAAGAAATGTGGCACACAGAATACCTAACTTTGCTCAAGATAAATACATATTGAGTGAATGGAATAAGGACTGAATTGGGAGTTTTGTTATTGTCACGAAACAGAGATTTAAATACTCAAAGGAATACCCAGTCTGAGCTTTCCAAAAGGAGCGAATGTCTTTAGACTCTTCATTTCCAAGATACATGCCTGGCATGAGAAGATATATACCATCATTCATTCATTCATACTCATCTCATATAAGGTGCAAGCATTTGGACTTCCCTGGTGGATCAGTGGGAAAGAACCTGCCTGCCAAGGCAGGGGACACAGATTTGATCCCTGACCCGGGAGGATCCCACATTCCGTGGAGCAACTGAGCCTGTGCTCTACAGCCTGAAAACCACAACTACTGAACCCACGTGCCACAATTACTGAGGTTCACCCACGCTAGGGCCTGTACTCAGCAACAAGAGAAGCCACTGCAATGAGAAGCCCACATACCCCGCATCTAGAGAGTAGCCCCCGCTTGCTACAACTAGAGAAAAGCCTACACAGCAACAAAGACCCAGAGCAATTAAAATTAAATTTTGATTCTAAGAAAGAAAAGAAATGTAAGCATTGAGCTTGTGATTCACGATACTTGGGAATTGAGGCCTGCCTATATTTCAATTCATAGTCATCCTCCTCACACTGAAGATGGATCCTTCCCATCTCTCGAATCCCAGCTCTGATCTCATTATCTCTTGAACGCTATGCGGCAGTCACAACACTCTCCTTGAGTCAGCCCTGCCCTGCTGGTTTTCACATTCCCTTCCTTTGTTCACTGTAGCTCCTAATGTACAATCACCAAATCCTCTTCCTACTTCCTCCTGGGCATACAGCTAGTCTACCACTTTTCCCAGCCCTCCTTACAATCACTAAGGCTACATGACTGAGTTCTGGCCAATGGAGGGTGGGTAAAAGTGACACGTTTCTTCCAGGCCTGGCCCTTAACAACAATCAGCATGATGCTTTGGAATGCCTGCAGAGGGTTCTGGAGAACACAGAGGATGCAGCTGAGTTATGGAAGGAACCTGGGTCTCTGAATCATTGGCCCTGGAGGAGATTGGACCAAGAGAGTCATTCAGCCAGGAGCACTGTGTAGAACTGATGTATAAATGAGAAATAACTTCCATTGCCTTAACCCACTGAAACGTGGGGGTTGTCTGTTACAGTGGTTAATCTACATGACTCATATTCTCATGTTGCCCCTTCTTCCTGGCAGGTCCATTCCAACCTTTTCTATTTGACAAAGGCCTTCTGAGCTTTCATATTTACTCTAAGGAACAACTTCTACCTGAAAGTCCTCTCTCTCCCTGCCTTTGGTAAACTTACCATTTCCTCATTTTATGCTCCTGTCTCCCTCTGAAGTCAGTATCTGTGGACCCCATGGGCAAAGCAGAGTGCCTACACCACAGTAAGGAGAATTGATGAATTAAAGACTGAATTCTTCCCACAATTTCTTCCCCTCGATGCTCCTGAATTGGACTTATGGAAACTCCTTGCTTTTCTCATCACCCTGCTCTGTACCTACCGCTCTTACACTGAGGATGCCCTTTACTCCTTGCCTGCCAGGTTGAACACACTCCCTCTTGGACTGTGGGAGGAACAACACAACCACAGTCTTACAGATGGAAATAATTTATGCTTGCAGGATGTATACCTTTACATTAAGAGTTTGACAAAGCTTCTTTTTTCCAAATCAAGTAAAACTCTAGATCCATGTTTCCACTCAGAAAAGATGGCAATGTATCCAACATCCATGATTCCTGGAGAGAGTCTCTCCTCCCCTCTTTGGTTTTAAGAATGTTTAATGGTCCTAAAATGAAAGTGAGTGTCAGTCGCTCAGTCATGTCTAACTCTTTGTGACCCCATGGACTGTAGCCCATGGGTCGTCTGTCCGTGGAATTCTCCAGGCAAGAATACTGGAGAGGGGAGACAGTCCCTTCTCCAGGGGATCTCCCTAACCCAGATGGCAAGCAGATTCCTTACCATCTGAGCCATCAGGGAAGCCCCCAAATTGAGAGGTCCTGTGTGCTTTAACAAATTGGTCATCACTAAGTCAGTCATTGCCTGGTCTTTTGGGGGGTAATAGAGGGCAAGACTCTGTTCCCCTTGACCTCACACCCAATAAACTTGAGGCCAATGATACCAAGCCTGGTTCCTAAGGAGCATAAGGAAGAGGAAAGTATCTCATCTACTATCTGAATTCTTCTTACCTAAGTTAGTCAGCAGGAAAACAAGGCAAAATTAATTTTATTAACTAATTAATTTTTTTTGTTTTTCTGCCACAAAAAAATTATAAAATGTTGGTTAAAACAACAGACTACTAACACTGTTGCTTAGGAAAATCATTTTACCTTTACATGCTATGATTTATTAAAAGGGGTAAAAATAGAGAAAGAATGGGAATGAAGGGCTTATAGTCACCTTTAAGCTTTCTAAAAGCAAATTTAAACTATCTAACTGAAAAAAAGTTGAAGTGAATTTGCCTTCTGTCAGAAACAAGTAAAAAGTAATTGAAAAACTAAACCATGGCCCAGAGCTTCTACTATTAGATCATAAATATTCAGAAAAACCTCTAAATAAAACAAAGCAATATTTATTCTACCTTGAGAGACAGCCTCCTCCCCAAGGCAAACTAGACACAATCAAACAAGCAAACCAAAGGCAACCCTGACAATCACCTTTCTGTATAAAACTCACCATCTTCCAGCACCCTCTTTGACCTACCATGCCCTATTTTAAGCATCAGGATACAAAGATAAATAGATCATTTCAGCTCATGGTGAGTTCCAAGACCATCTTGGAAGGTGAGAGATGCAGGCAAATACCTATACAACAATGTAAAAAGTGAGACAATCACAGAAGAGAGAAAGCACAAGTAAATGATAAAGGTGATGGAGAAAAGACTCAGCATCTTTGGATGAGAGGAACACAATTCCATGATGCTTATTCCACTGCTGCTGCCTGCAGAGTATGTTCCTCTGCATTTACTGTGAGCCCATCAGACTCACATTGCCTTACATCATTCACTTCCTCCGGAATTAGAGCTTATGACATTTTTATATCTAGAATGAACACATGGCATATGAGCAAAAACCCAGTTTCTGAATTTAGTAACAAACACTCCTTGCCATCTGATATTTTCAAAAGTACATTCAACATCATTCATAATAAAATTAATTCTTACATACTAGCTTGAGTACCTTTCTACTAAGAAGATTCAACTTCTGCAACCCATTTATTGCAGTTTATTTTTTAACTGTTTAACTACCAATGAAACACACCTGTCATAGCATCCAAACAATACAGAAGGGTTTGAAATAAAAAGTAATATTTTACTCAACAGAAATTAGTGGCTAAGAGATATTACACCTGAAATGCTCATGTGAGAAGAGAAGTACTGTCAATGTTTTAAAAATCAACAAATATGAGTTAAAATTGTCCTGCCTGAGGAACAGATGAAACAGAAGGGGAAACTGACCAGAGCCTGGGAGAACTGAGACATTGTCAAGAATGTCAGCATCTGTATGATGAGCGTTCCAGTTGGCAGGTAGACAGAGGAAGGGACAGAAATATTTGCAGCGATAATGACCCCAAACTTCCCAAACTTGTTTTAAAAAATTCATTTACATATCTAAGAAGCTCAATCAACAAGTAGTATGATTCCAAAAAGATATATACCTTAAGTAAGCAGTTGAAAGATACAAAGAGAACACTGAAGGCAGTGAAAGGGAGGACTTGTCAAGGGGTGTAAAAGGGAACCTCAATACGATCAGCAGCTGACTTCACATCACGAAGCATGGTGGTCAGAAGGCAGTGAGAGGATACATTCAAAGCACTGAAAGAAAAAGACCATAAACCAAGAATTCTACATCGGCAAAATTACTCTTAAAACATGCAAGAGACAGTAAGGCATTCCCAGGTTTAACAAAAAAAAAGGAAAACAGAATTTGTTACTAGCAAGGCTACCTTGTAAGAAATACTAAAGAAAATCCTTTAGGCTGAAATAAAATGATATTAGACAGTAACTCCAGTTCATATGGGGGAGAAAAAAAGAGCCCTGGGAAAGATGATATTGATAAAGATAAAAGGCAATATACATGGATTTTTTTTGAGTTTGGTATTAATTTTATTCTATTTTCTGTATAACTTTAAGTACATAAAGGTTTATTTCCACAGGCCTCAGGAAATGGGTAGAAATCACAGGACAGTCTCTCTTCCCACCAAAATAAAAGTTGCATATTTTGGTAAAGTGTTTTTCCTAGAAGAAAAACTGAAATTTGCATTAGCAAGGCTGTGCAAGATTTTTACACAAGACCTAAAAACAGCCTGCAGTGGAGATTTTAGTCCTTTGTTCAGGTGCCCAGACAGAAGCCAAAAGTTGTGAGTATGACAGGGCCATGGAAGCAGTGAAGATGGATGATGGGCACCTAGAATGGAAGGAGAAAGGGGAACCAGCTTTCTGGGAATGGTGTGGTTTCCCTTTTTTTTTTTTTCTTTTTCCACTCTTTTAAAGTCATCTCTGTAGGAAGGTGCTGGGCAGGGGCCTGAGAGAGAAAGGGTCCAAGACTCCTTTAGCTGGCCTGGGTGCAGGGCACCACCACAGCAGCTAACACAGGACAACCTACTGTCAGGTTTGGGCAGGTGCAGGATGGAATGCAGAGAAAAGGAATGCTTGTGGGAAATAATTTTGCTAGGAATGCTAGATGGCCAAGCTTCAGCCTTTGGTCCCGTGCAACCCTTGCCTCACTTGTCAATAGTGAAAATTAGTTTAAGTTAGAAGAACTAACTAGGATCAGCTTCTGTTACTTTCACACTCGTGAGAAAAAGGTTAACTTGTGTGAACATTCTGACCTGTTAATTCCTGGGACTGCTACATTCTTCCTAAAAGACTATTGGTCAAATAACTCCAAAGGCTGAAAGCTGAAACACACCTGTCCTGGTCTGTAGTTGCTTAAGAATGGACTGGCGGTGTGGTTGAGCTGATATGAAAGAGTTGCACCTTCCTGTGGAAGATCAACTGACCTTCTATCCCACCCCAAATCTCAGCCTGAGGTATACTTCAGTGAAGGCAGGTAGCTGTGCTTCTCAAAGCAGAGAAGCAGTTTAAGAGCAGAAAGGTAAGAGGAAATCTAAAAAAGAACCATCCTGATACAGATTTATCCCATGGTGTGAGGGAGAGGGCAAAGAACCCAGTGGCACTTCGCTTATCCAGCAATTTCTGTCACTGTGGTGACCAACTTCTGCCCATTCCATAGGGTCTTGAACTGCTCAAGGACTGGGAACTCACTGAAGTCACCGCCTTCTATAGGAATGAGGACATTCATCTCAGAAGATTTGGCACTGACTATCTCACAATCCAGGGAGTTCTTGCTCAGGTAAACATCTGTTTTGTTGATGAAAATTGTTGGCACTTTACCCATTACCTGAACTTTGACATCCTTACTATTTTTTTTTTCTTTTTCATCCTTACTATTGATTATCTCCACAATGCTCACCACGTCATCAAACACCAGGCCAAGTTTCTTACAATTATCTACTGTAACGGAGTCAATTTTGCCCTTGATTTGCAATGTCGAGTTCACACATTTGAATATGTAAGCCACCTGTTTCAGCTCTGTATCCTCTATCACCAGGTTGGAAACATTCTCCTGATTTTCCACTCTCCACTTCTTGCCCTCCAGTTCACGTAGAGCTGGCTCCTTCTTTGTGACTGGTTTGGGGGGATCTGGTTTAGATACAGAGAAGGGTTTACGGCCACTTCGTATCAGGCCACTCTGAGCCTTCAAGGCAGGGTTCTTGTGAGTCTTCATGTCACTGGATACGTGTTTCAGGGCATGTGTGAGGCTCTCCCCCTGATTAATCTGCGCAAACAGTGCTGAGCGTGAAGCAGAGTCATCTGAGCCTGAACTGGTAGGGACTGAGGGGGGAGGTAGGCCTGGTGGGGGAGGAGGAGGACCAGATCCAGCAGAGGGTCCAGATGGCAGCCACTCAGTTCTTTTGCCACAGGCCCTGTTCTGCTCCAGGCCAGTCTGGTGGTATGGAACTCCTTAATGTAAGCCTGCCGCTCTGTCCATATACTCAAGTAAGCTTTGACTCAGTCCACGTGCTTCTTATCCACATCTTTGTACTCCTTGAGGACTCGATTTGTATAAAACATGGCAGCATCATTCATTTCCTTCACATAGGGACCAGGCTTGGGAGCCATAGCCACCCAACCCAGGGCCTGGACACTTTCGCTGACAGCTGACAGGTGATCGAACAACTTGCTGCCTCGGTTCTTCTCCCGAAAGGTAACCAGTTCTTGGATCTGCTCAGAGATGGGTGCCGACAAGTCAGAAAGCTTGTTGCCTGCTGGCTGCTGGCCCTGAGAGGCTGTAACCAAGAGAGCTCGCTCTAACTTCAGACCTGTGTGGACCATTTCCGCATGTTTCTGCACATCTCCCCCAATCTCTTGACTGATCGTAAGGTACTCTGCCCCAGGACCAGCCAGCAGTGAGTCAAAAGCTTGCACATGTGGACTTGTTCCTGCTTTTGCAGCACTGTCTCCATGCCCACAGTGTGTGTCAGAGGCATGGGAGACTGCCTCCAGGCGGCCCACTGCTCTCTCCAATCTTTCTACCAGATTTCACATGTCAGCCATAATGTACCACCTCAGACTTCTGTCTCACCTCGGGACTGCCATACATGGATTTTTATTTGTACCTCTTTCTCCTCCTCCGTCTGATCTAAAAGACAGCTGTGTGAAACAATAATTCTAAAACTATGCTGATGGGCTTATGATATATAAAGATGAAATGTGGGTGACAATGGCACAGAAGAGGGGACAGAACACAGCTATGTAAGAACAGAGGTTTGTATACTGTCGTACTATGTTGTTTGAATGTAAGTAATGATCTGAACACAAGGTAATGTGTTCACTGTAATGCCCAAGGCAGCCACTGAGGAAATGACTGCTGAAAATTTAGTAAGAGAAACAAGGGAAGTGAAATGATACAGTACAAAGTCTTTCTTTTAGAGAAGGCAATTATGAAGAGAGGGATGAAAAATAAGATGTAAGACGCAAATATCAGACAAAAATCCTATCTTATAATAGTAATCAAATGTAAAGGAACTAATCACTCCTCAACAATGAAAAGACTGTCAGACTGAAATTTTTTTAAATATAGGCTACCTACAAGAGATACCCTTAAGATCCAAAGGCACAAGTAGGTTAACGTAAAAGGATGGAAAGGTTTAGACGTGTAAAGTTATTGAAAGAGGTCACTGTACTAACATCAGTCAAAATGATAGAATTTAAAATTAAATTGTTAACTGAGACAAAGAAGGACATTTAAAAATGAGGCAAGGGTCAACCTCTCCAAGAATGACAATTATAAACATGTATACACCGAAAGAGACAATTCAAAAATAATGATGACTTGAACTAGAGACAGAATGAATTAAACTGCAACAACAAAACAACTAGCTAGCAGATCCATGAGCCAAAAGAAGACCTGAAAAATACTTCAACATTAAAAACAAATTAGACCTACCAGACATCAGTAGAAACCTTCACAAGAGCAGAAAATACATTCTCAAGTTCATATGGAACACTGTGCAGGACAGAACTCTTATAATTCAACAATAATCAATAATAAAATTATCATCAACAATAAAATTATAATCAACAATAACATGGCAAAGACCCAAGTTTAAAAATAGCTTCAGGGTTTGAACAGACCTTTTTTCCCCAAGGAAGATATACAAATAGCCAATAAGCCCTTAAAGAGAGGCTCACCCTTAGCCCTCACCACAGAAATGCAAATCAAAACCACAAAGAGATACCACTTCATACCCACTAGAATGGCTACCGTAAAAGAGATTAAAAAAAGAGTGTGTGAGATGTAAATGGATTGAATCCACATAAATTTAGTGATGGGAATGTAAAATGGTACAGCAGCTGTGGAAAACAGTTCAGCTGTTTCTCAAAAAGTCGAGCTTACTTGAAGGAGCTGGAGCAGCCGATGGAGAGAGCCACGTTGAGAAGGACCAGCCCACACAACCGGCTGGGCTCCCAGCCAGAGCCCGCTCCCGCTTGCCAGCAGCGTGAGTGAACCGTCTCTCAGTGGGTTCAGCTCCCAGCTGAGCAGCCCCAGCTGAAACCAGGTCAAGCAGAGACACACCATCCCTGTTCAGGTGTGCCTGAATTCCAGTTTCATAAACAAAACTAATTAATGTCATTTTTAAGTCACACAAAAAGTCAGGCATACTGTTACATACAACCCAACAACTCTACTAAGTATTTACTCAAAAGAAATGAAAATGTATCTACATACGAAAATTTGTATATGAAAGTTTACTGTAGCATTCTTTATAGTTATCAAAAAGTGGAAAACTCAACTGTCAATGAGTCGTGTCCAACTCTTTCAGACCCCATGGACTATAGCCCACCAGGCTCCTCTGTCCATAGAATTCTCCAGGCAAGAATACTGGAGTGGGTAGCCACTTCCTTCTTCAGGGGATCTTCCCAACCCAGAGATCAAACATGGGTCTCCTGCATTGCAGGCAGATTCTTGACGATCTGAGCCACCACAACATGGATGAATCTTAAAAACATTATGTTAACAGAGGAATGAATAAATAAGAAGAGTACATTTATACAATGGAATATTACTCAGCCATTAAAAAGAATGAAATAATGCCATTTGAAGCATCGTGGATTGACCTAGAAAGTGTCATACTAAGTGAAATAAGTCAGACAGAGGAGGAGAAATACCATATGACATCTCTTAAATGCAGAATCTGAAAAGAAATGGTACAATGAACTTACAAAGCAGAAACAGACTCACAAACTTAGAGAACAAATTTATGGTTTCCAGGGCAGAAGGATGGGAGGGAGGGATAGTTAGGGAGTTTGGGATAGACATGTATACTCTGCTACATTTAAAATGGACAACCAACAAGGACCGATTTATATAGCACAGGGAACTCTGCTCAGTGCTATCACAACATTGTTAATTGGCTGTACTCCAATACAAAATAAAATTTTTTTAAAAATGGATTATCAACAAGGACCTATTGTATAGCACAGGGAATTCTACTCAATATTATGTGACAACCTGGATGGGAGGGGCGTTTGGGGGAGAATGGATACATGTATATGTATGGCTGAGTCCCTTTGCTGTCCACCTGAAACTATCACAACACTGTTAATTGGCTATACCCAAAGGATTTGGGGTGTGAAAAAACTAAAAATAATATTTTCTAAAAAGCTTTCCTGGTGGTTCAGATGGTAAAGAATCTGTATGTAATACAGGAGACTCGGGTTCAAGTCCTTGGTCAGGAAGATCCCCTGGAGAAGGGAATATCTACCCACTCCAATGTTCTTGCCTGGAGAATTCCATGCAGAGAGGAGCCTGGTGGGCTACAGTCCATGGGTTTGCAAAGAGTCAGACATGACTAACCAACTCTCACTTTCAATATAAACATACATACACACAACATTATGTGAAATGAAAGAAACCAGACACAAGCGGTCATATAATGTATGACCATTTATATGAAATGGCTAGAATAACAAATCCACAGGGACAAAACAGATTAGTGGCTGCCAGGGGCTGGTTGGGGCATGGAAGCAGGGGAATAGAGAGCAAGTGCTTAAAAGATATAGGGGCCTTTGGTCAAGATGAAATGTTCTGACGGCATTTGTGTCAATGATCACACAACTTTGGGAGTATCCTAAAACTTCTGGATCACACTCTCTAAAAGGAGATTTCAGGTTATATGTATTATATCTCAATTTAAAAGTTGCCATGGTTTTGCTCCCAACAAATGCCACTAATACAATTCTGGAAATGTGAAATTACTATATGCAGTGGAAAGATCCACATTTTGAGTACCCAGCACGCATGAGACATCTTACATGCATAATCTCCTCCAGCCCTCACCTCATCACTCTTGCATAAGTAAATCTTGGGGTTTCAAGACGTAAAATAACTTGTCCAGAGTCATATTACTAATACAGAAGGAGATGAATTTGAACTTAGATTGTCTGATTCAAAATTATCTATTGTCTGCCGCTCCATGACTTGTACTGAGGAACAAAGTAAAGTGTAAAGTGAAGTCGCTCAGTCGTGTCCGATTCTTTGTGACCCAGTGAACTGTAGCCCACCAGGCTTCTCCATCCATGGGACAAATTGTGTCCTAATTAGGACCATGGCAAAAGGTCTGTTTATGTGAAAACTGAGGGCGAGCTGCATACAGCAAGTGAATGATAAGCCAAGAAAGAGAGGCTCAGTCTTCTTGTCTTTGCATTTCTACCAAACTCTTACATTCGGGCTGATTGTATAATTTACTGTTGCCAGACATGTCTTTAATTACTGCCATATTTAATTTGTGAGTATATTTCTTGACCCAAATAACAAAGTGCTTATGGTAGGCCATGTCGTGCAGTGTCAGAAGCAGAATTACAAAGTACTTCTGTAAACCAGCTATCTGGATGTCATTCTATAAAGAAAGGATCTCACTAGCAGCTGCTGGTCCTGACCTTGACATTCAGGGAGAGACATCCTAAAGGTGCTCTGCTCTTTAATCTGCTTTGCCACCAAAGTGACCCTTGGTTTTCATTCTTTATAAAATCATTAGCCACAGCACAGATGCATATCAGAGAGATGAATTTTAAATTGTAGACCCTGAGTCTTGCAAATTCCATGTGCTCATGTGAGGAGAGAAGCACACTTATTCGGCCTGTCTCCTGGAGATTTCTTTCTAATTATAATGAAAAAAATTAGATAGAAAGTATCCTTTCCATTTTCCTATCTATCTCTATCCATCTATCCTATCTATTTATTTGCAGGGCAGGAATACAGACACAGACATAGAGAACAGACTTGTGGACACAGCGGTGGAAGGCGAGGGTGGGGCAAACTGGAAGAGGGGCATTGACATATATACACTAACATGTGTGAAATAGAGAGTGGGAAGCTGCTATAGAGCACAGGAAGCTCACCTCAGTGCCCCGTGATAACTAGACGGGTGGGAAGGAGGCTGGGGGTGGGAGGGAGTGCCAAGAGGGTGGGGATATACTGGACATAACAGCTGATTCACTTCATTGTACAGTGGAAACTAACACAACAATGTAAAAAAAAAATTTTAAGCCAAAAAAAAAAAAAGAAAGAAAGTATCCTGTGCCATAGCTGTGTTTTAAACAAGAGAATGCAATCAAGTGAGGACAACTTTTTTCCTAGGTCATAATGCCCCCAGAACTTTTCCTTCAGTCCTAGAGAGCTTAATTACTATTTTAGTAGGTACATCTTAGGAAGATATTGATAGATCACACAAAAATACTAGAACTGACCTAAGGAATAGACTTTGTGAAATAATTTTGGTCAAAAGGATAGTAGTAAAGGGTGACTAGGAATATGAAGTTATTATGCTCCCAAAACCACTCCCTCAAAAGTAAAAACAGTATCTTTCTTATCCAAATGTAACTCTAGCATGACTTGTTGCCTTCCCTTCCAACCAAATTGCCCCCAGGCCTTCTTGAAAGCCACACCAGTGTTACCATGGCTAACTCACTAACCCAGGAACATAATTTCTCATTTTCTAGCACCATGTTCATAGTCAAGGATTTATAAAGTACTAATTACACAGGGAAACAGAAGAGGTTATGATGAAAGAATTTTGAAATCCTAACAGAAAATTCAGCAGCCAAACACAGCTGGGGCTTGAATCTGATCAACTCAGAGTTCAGAAATATATCCTAAATTAGAACCTCTTTTCAGTCTGATGAGGTATATTGATACATTGTTTCCCAGAATTCTCCTTCTTTGTTTTTTTGCATACTCTTTTTCCACATAAATTGTGCAAAATAATCTCTTGGCATTTTTCCATACCTTATATACAGCTTTTGGAAAATTCCTAACTATTATTTTCTACAGCCCCAAGAGTGGCTGCTTAATCAAGAAAAAAAAATGCTTAAATTTTACTGATGATGAACTGAAGGTGGAAAATACCACTCTTCTATGAATAATCACAAAGTAATAACACTGAATATTTATTGCATCTTCCTATATGCTAAGTAATGTGCACAGCAGTAAAGCTATCATTATTAACGCAGATTTCCCAAGGAAAGGACGTGGTAGGCAAAAATGACAAGGCAGGGCCTTTCATTGAGAACATCAAGGGCCAAGTGTTGGAGGCTTTAGCTTCCATGCACCTTTTGTTGTTCAGTTGCTAAGTTGTGTCCAACTCTTTGTGACCCCATGGACAGCAGCATGCCAGGCTTCCCTGTCTTTCACTATCTCCCAGAGTTTGTTCAAATTCATGTTGAAGTCCATTGAGTCAATGATGCCATCCAACCATCTCATCCTCTGTCGTCCCCTTCTCCCCCAGCCTTCAATCTTTCCCAGCATCAGGGTCTTTTCCAATGAGTCCGCTCTTCTCATCAGGTGACCAAAGTATTGGAGCTTCAGCTTCAGCATCAGTCCTTTTACTGAATATTTACAGTTGATTTCCTTTAGGATTTACTGATTTGAGGTCCCTGCAGTCTAAGGGACTCTCAAGAGTCTTCTCCAGCACCACAATTCAAAAGCATAGTAGAGGGCTGAAAACAGTTCCCTATGTCTGGATGAAATGACATGAGATAAAGAAGGACTATATGCACAAATAGGTTTACATATGTATAAAATATACTTGAGAAGATCCCCCAAAATTTAACATTGTTTTGCCAGGGGAAAAAATAGAGCTCATCTGGGATGGTTGAGATTCTTTGTTCTATTTAACATTCCAATATTTTTCAGTCAAAAAACTAATAATAAAATTACTCAATGAGATGTTTCATTAATATTACTTCTGTGGTATCCTGAAAAATAAATTTTCTAAGAAGAGTAAAGAGCCTTATGCTGAGCAAAAGAACAACAAGTCGTGAAGGAGAAGAATGACTCTATGGGCAACAGGAAATAAGAGTAAACAGAAATACATTCAATAATTGCTGACCTGGGGCTCAACCAGGTTCAAGGTCCATTAATTTGCAAAAAATTTTCTCCATCATTATATAACCTTTGTATAACCACCAGTAAGAAACTGGCTGAAAAGTGAACTTGCTGAATATGGATCAAAGACAAGGAGGCATGGAAGTTGTGGGGATCAGAGAGAAAGGGGTGGGGGGGTGGTTAGTCATGCACCTAGGATTTTTATTGCTTAAGGGAACAAACCCAGGTGAGAAATGATGAACGGAGTAAGCAATGACTGGAAATTCTAAAGATGAAGAACAGATGTGGTGGAAATGAAGGAGGGAAAGAGCCAAAGGAAGAGAGATCTTGGTCAGCCAGAGACCAGGTTTATTATTTCAGAGTGAAGCATGGGTGTGGTCATGGGAGGTGCTGACTGAAGAGCCGTGAAGGTAACACTTAGCAGAACTGGGCGGGCCCAGGAACTTCAAGTCTTCAATGGCTAATGTGGCTTATATGGATGTGTTGCCTAGAATGACCTTTGTTGTTGTTTAGTTGCTCAGTCTTGTGCAATTCTTTGTGACCACATGGACTGTAGCCCACCAGGCTCCTCCATCCATGGGATTCTCCAGGCAAAAGTACTGGAGTGGGGTGCTAATGCCTCCTCCAAATAACTGAATATATTAAGATAAATCACAGAGGATTGGAGCTTCTAAAACATTTGAGACCATGTTTTGAATTCCAGTATGGCATACAATTCTTAGCCATTCTTTTCAACAACTAAAGCTTTAAATAATGTCAGTATAAACATGTAATTGTAAATTTACAAATAAACACTCCAGTTGTGGAGTTATCAGACACAGATTTTGCTTTTGGCTTGTCTCACTGACCCTCAGTCAGTATGTCAACAATAAAATAAAATGAGTTTTCTTTGCCACTGACACAAGTCAAATGACTCTCCCACTTTTGACATGTAACTAATTACAACTCTTTCTAAAATCATTGGGGCTTAGTGGGTAAAGAATCCACCTGCCATGCAGGAGACACAGGAGATGTGGGTTCCATCCTTGGGTTGAGAAGATCCCCTGGAGAAGGGAGTGGCAACTCACTCCAGTATTCTTGACTGAAAAATCTCATGGACAGAGAAGGCTGGCAGGCTATAGTCCAAATGGTTGCAAAGAGTCAGATACAACTGAGCAATTAAGCTTTACTAAAAGCATTACTAGTGATTTTTAGATATTTTATGCAGGTTAATTTTCTATACTAAATAAGAATTATCAGACATAGACTTGCTTTTGGCCATTCTAAGGAATGGCTTAGAATTGTATGCCGCCATATTGGAATTTAAAATATGGTCTCAGATGTTATTTAAGCTAAATCACCTTAGCCTCATGCTCTGTTTCTCAACTCTAAGACAAGGAATTCATCCCAGAATAGCTTCTAAGTCAGTGACTAATGCCACAGAAAGAAAGAGACAGAGGAGGTAAAAGAGATGGAGGAAAGAATAATCCAGTTTGCCATGACAGTGTGATTTAAGGACAGAGACCCAAAAGTGTAGACAATATTGAGAAAATAGTGAGTGTTCCAATCTCAGTCTAAAGCTGTTTGCACCTAGGAGTCAGAGATATGGAGAAAGATGAAGAGAGATAGATAAAGGTTATTGAAATCTAGCAATAATACATCAGAAATTAACTCAAATTTCTAAAAAGTTTGGACTTTAATGGGGAAGTCCTAAACAAACTGTATGAACAGAGTGTCTTGATGATCTGGCAGCTGGTGTATTATCTTCTATGAAAAAGTCTCTGCTTTATGATTTAAAATAAAATTTAAGTAGGGAAGATCAAGACCTGAAAACAAATTCAATAACAAGCAACTCTTCAGTGTGTTCTCTGAGGTTTTAAAGGCATTTGGAAGGTAATAAAGGTTTAAGAATGTTCACTGAGATCAACTCCACATTGACATTTTTTATGTATGGATCTCCTATTTTCTCCTACAAAGACTCACATCCTATAGTCTGAGAGGTCATTTGTTAATGAGGTTTAATGAAATCTAGCTTCAAAACATGGATGAGTCAGGAACTTAAATTTATGGGTCTAATAATTGGAAGCAAGCAAACTTTCCTTCCTCTTAAAAGAAGTTTATACATATAATGCAAAACTGATGCTTATTGATTCATCTATTCATTTCTCTTAGAATTTTTCCATGTTTACTTATTAGAAAATGAACACCAACTGAAAAGGGGCAGTAAGAATAGAAGCTGCTTCACCTTCCTAGTTCTAACCTAATGCAGCATCTATTGCAAAAATTACATATTTTATGTAACAGTTGAGGTGCCCATGGTAGAAACTCAGCACAAAATTTTATACTGTCAAAACAGCTCAATGGCAAAACAAAAAATGAGTGTAGATGGAGCCATATTCTGAAAGGACTGGATCGAGGCTGTTAGGACCATTAGGACTCACTTATTCTTCTTTTACCTGCCTTTTTTTTTTTTTTAACTTTTATGTGATTTTTTTTTATTTTCTATCTGTGTAGATTTGCTATTTCTTCATGGCTGGAATCACGACCACAGACAATTTTGAGCCTTCCATAAGGGTTCCTCAAGTTTAAACTGATGACATGTTAAAGCTGGATCATTCTTTCTTTGAGAGATCTGTTTTGTGGAATATAGCGTGTTTAGCAGTCTCCCTGGTCTCTGATCACTGGTCTCCCCTCTCCTGAGCTATAACAACCAGAAACCAAACATTGTCAAATGTTCCCTCAAGGGAAAAAGTGTCCCCACTTGAGAATCACTGCCTTGCAGGCTTAAAGTCAGAGAAGAAGGCGCTGTCATTCACCCAATCTTCATTTGGAAAGATCCTACAGAATTGCTTTGTTCATGTGTGGACCATATACCTCTCCTAAACCACCCTTTTTGACAAGGAGGGAAAAAGAGAACCACTTTATGACTTTGGGTTATGTCTTAGGACATATAAAGCACAAATTATAAAATAAAAAGGTGATAAGTTGATCATCAAAATTAGTTTTACTCTTTGACAGGCACTGCTAAAAAATGAAAAGCCACAGACTGGCAAAACAAATATCTGATTAAGGATTCTATTCCAAATATAGAATGAACTCTTACACTCCTTTAAAAGAAGATGGGCAACCCAGTAAAACATTGGCAAAAGATTTGGACACCTCACAAAAGAAGATATGCAAATGAAAAACAGGCATAGGAAAAGATGTTCATCATCATAATACACATTAAAACCACAATGAGCTACACCCACTAGGATGTCTAACATGAAAAGTACCAGCTGTTGGTGAAGATGTTGAGCAATTGGTGGGGATGCACAAAGACAAGGGTAACAGACACTTTGGAAAAGTTTGGCAGCTTCCTACTAAGCTAAACTTGTACTTAACATCCAGAAATTCCTCCTCCAGGCATTTCACCAAGAGAAATAGAGCGTACGTCTACACAAAGATCTAGATGCAAATATTCGCACAAGCTTTATTCATCACGCCAAACTCTGGGAACAAAGCATCAGCTGATGAATAGATACATTGTTGTCCTTCCTTAGGATGGAATGTGTCTCTTTAAATGGAATACAACAATAAAAAGAAAAAACTATTAATACATGCAAAAATATGGATGATTCTCAAAGTAATTATGCCAAATGAAAGAAGCATGATATAATATACCACCTTATACTGTACATAATTCTATTCATTTAATACTCTGAAAAGCCAAAGCTAAAAGGAGAGAAATCAATTCTAGGATCTAAGAGTAGATGGAAAGAACTCACTATGAAGAAGCAGGAGTAATCCTTTTGAGGAGATGAAAATGCTCTATATCCTCATTGTCTGGTGGTTACATGACTGTGCAAGCATGCATGCTAAGTCGCTTTAGTCGTGTCTGACTCTGCGACTGCACTGACCCCACAGAGAAGGAAAAGGGTTGCCATCTCCTATTTCATACATGATTTTGTAGATGTGTCAAATTTCACCAAACTTTATACTTCAAAGGAGTGAACTTTATTGGGAATGTATGTAAATGAAACTTCAATATATCTGATTTAAAACCATGTATAATTTTTAAAAAACATAGCTCAACCCTAAGTTTAATATGCCCCAACCATTTTATTCATGAAATAGGAAGTTCTTCAAGGAAGTCAATACTAGTTGCATATAATGACTTCATTAATTTGCCCATTCACTCATCCAATAGTTGTTTGTGTTATATATACTATTTGCTGGGAGCTGACCTAATGCTTAGGACACGTCTATGGATAAAATCAAAGATACCTGCATTTAGGGAACTTACCTTCCAGACACAGGAAAATAGATTTAAAAAATAATATCTATAAGAAGAAAAAGGAAATTCTATCCTACTTTTGTTTAGTTGCTAAGTCATGTCTGACTCTCTGAGACCCCATGGACCAGAGCCCACCAGGCTCCTCTGTCCAGGGGATTTCCCAGGCAAGAATACTGGAGTAGGTTGTCATTTCCTTATCCAGAGAATCTTCCCAACCCAAGGATCAAACCTGATTCTCCTGTATTACAGGCAAAATTCTTTACCACTGAGCCACCAGGGAAGCCCTCAAGCCTACTCCAGGTGATACAAAAGAGAAAAGAGAAAAGACAGGGAAAGGATTAGGGGTTATGGAATGAGCAGAAAAAGAGGATTGTGTAGTGTCCGTAACTTTAGGCTTGTTGAGAAGGTGAGCTGTGAGCAAACACAGGAAGATTAGAAATTTAACAAAGGAAAAACCTGGCAGGTGGACAGAACCCTAAAGCAAAGAACCCATAACAGGAGTGTGATGAAATATTTGAGGGACAATATGGAGACCAGTGTGGCTGGAAAGGAGTGGGGGCTGGGGGGAGGTGGAGAGGAGGAAGTAGGGTAGAAGGGGGAGGGGGGAGAGGGAAGAGGAGAGAGTTTTACAATGTAGGTTTTGTCCTCATTCAAGTACCCTGAGACCAGCAGAGCAGCAGAGGGCTGCCGTTAACAAGAGAGCGGTTACTCCCAGCTCCCAAGGGGAGGGGGCTCCCCACACCACACAGGGCAAGCCCCAGGGTCCCAGCCAAGAGGCAGAAGTTCAGAGGAAGCATAGACGAGAGCCCTGATTGTGATTACATAGGAAAAGAACAAGCCAGGCAGGGTAAGCAGGCCTACCGTTGGCTACTTTGACAATTCTGGCAGGCTTTGGGGTACAGGGCTGTCCTGAGTTGTCTGGTTCCTGGCCTTGGGGTGATCAGGATAGTTGGATAGTAGCCTGGAATGTGACAACCCAGTAAGGTAGATGGCCGGAGTGTGGGTACCACTGGCTGGTTTGTATAAAGAAAGACATGCTCATAGATGGTCTCTAAGGACTGGGGAGCCCTGGGAGGGCCATCTCTTCCTGACCATCAAGGCGCTAAAAACTAGAGCATCGAGAATACAGAAGGTTTTCCTCACTGTTTGGCTTCAGTCAAGGCTCAACAAATGACAGGCTCCAGAAGATGAGATGGAGGAGGAGTGAAAGGATGGGTACTTCCCTGGTTCCATCTCTTCCAAGTTGCTGCAAGCTGACTGCATCCCTCCTCTGAAGGTCTCCACCCTTTAGGAGAGCCGCTACCCTCTCCAGGTTCAGGTACCCTCCCCATCCCTTGGCTCTTTACATTGGCTAACAGCTTCTCACTTCTGCTTCCTTTGGGATCCAGAACAATTGCTGGTCTGTTTCCTTTAAACCCATCTTCTTTTTTATGGCAAACAGGTTTTCTTCGTGTCCCCTCAATTATCTTTTCTGAATGTGCCACTTTCTTCCTGTTCAGACCCTGACTTTTACAAAGACCAAATTCATTCATGATGAGATTCAAGTAAGCACCCATTGGACAGATTTGTGAGTTGTCTAGTCTTGGTTCCCTAAAGATAGTACAATGGACTCACCCAAAAAAGTGTTGACAGGCACTATATCTGACAAGCCATGATTTAATTTAGCCAGTGCTTAATTTTCTGCCTAAGATCCATTCAGTTCTTAAGACTTCGGCACCAGTTCTTAAGACTAAGAACTAAGCATTCAGTTCTTAACACTTCTTCACTTCAATCACCAACAGACTTTAACTTCTTGTTTATATTGGAGTATAGCCAATTAACAATGTTGTGACAGTCTCAGGTGGATGGCAAAGCAGCTCAATCATACATATATGTGTATCCATTCTTCCCCAAACTCTCCCCGCATCCAGGCTCCCACATAACAGTGAGCAGACTTGCCTGTGTCAATCACAAACATGTTTTAAAGCCATTTCACACACACACACACACACACATACACACACACACAGAGCCCCCAAGACGTTATTGTTATTGTTTTATCACTTTGTATGAACTATCAACATCAGAGCAATGAAAAGAAATAATAAAGTCGAGTTGAGAGATGAGCAGCTAAGCACTCCCACAGCTAACCTCTCTATACCTGTAACTGAGACCTCAGCAATATTACACATGGTTTACACATCACAGACCATCAGAGGTGCTGACAACCAGGCCAGGCCATGACTATAACGGTCGTGAATGCAAACAGCCTCACGGACCACTTTGTGAATCAATGTGTCATCTCCAGGCAGGGGTGGCCTATAAAACAGTACCACCAGATGGATTCGTTGAGCATGATATCCTCTAATAACAAATTCTCAAAGCGGGCACTATTTTTATTTCCATTTTCAAACTAGGAACTGGAGAAACACACAGGTTAAGGAAATTACCCAAATTCACGGAATTAATAAGTATTAGAGCTGGGGTAGGATAGAATAATGTTTCTTAGATATAACCAGTAAGTAGATGGTGAGATGAGTCCTCCATTAACCCTTGCTAAAGATGATGCCGGAAAAGACCCTGATGCTGAGAAAGATTGAGAGCAGAAGGAAAAGGGGGTGACAGAGGATGAGATGGTTGGATATCATCACCGACTCAATAGACATGAATCTGAGCAAACTCCAGGAGACAGTGAAGGACAAGGAAGCCTGGCATGCTGCAGTCCATAGGGTCACAGAGTCAGACATAACTTAGCAACCGAACAACAACAAAGATTAAATGGCCAATCTTGTGTCCTCTTGAGACTCCAATTCCACATACAGGAAACAGAGATCATAAAAGTGACAATATAGAATGCTGTTGTAACCAACTGCATTAAATGAGAAAATGAAAGTGAAGTACTTGGTTTGGTTAATTTTAAGGAATACCATTTTCTTAAGTTTCTGGAAATATCTGTCAAATGCAATTGTTTCATTAGAGTGTTAACATCTTAATTATTGTTTCTCAATGTTGTCTCCAAGATAGCAAAATAAAGCATCTATTTCTTCCACATTATAATAAAAAGGTATAAAATCCACATAGAAGAGGCTATTTTTAATTCTTCAACTTTCACAACAAATGTACATCCAAAAGCAAATTTCAACCAGGGCCAGAGAGAAAATTAGGTTTCACAGGTTCCCCAGAGGTGAAAAACTAAACTTTCCTCAGATGTGCCTGGTGGAAAATTTGAACACCACTCTGAAGAATCTCAATGTGCTGGGTTGTATCCTACCCTAAAGCCACACTCTTCTCAGAAAAACAGGGGCCAGAGCAGCTCATGACACTATAAGAAATCCGGCATCTTGCTTGCAACATATTATTGTTCCTCATCCAATTTTATTATACCTGGTAGGTAAGATTTAGGGTGAAACCTACTATTTTTTACTGGAGTGGAGTGATGGAAAATATTATGAATTCATATGGATTAAAAGCATGTGCTAAGTCACTTCAGTCGTGTCCAACTCTGCAACCCCATGGATTGTAGCCCACCAGGCTCCTCCATCCATGGGATTCTCCAGGCAAGAATACTGGAGTGAGTTGCTGTTTCCTCCTGGAGGAGATCTTCCCGACCCAGGGATCGAACCCGCATTCCTGCATTGGCAGGTGGGTTCTTTACCACTAGCACCACCTGGGAATGCCATGGTACCAATGGTCCTACATGCAGGGCAGCAAAGGAGACACAGACTTTTGGATTCAGTGGGAGAAGGTGAGGGTGGGATGATTTAAGAGAATAGAATTGAAACATGTATATTACTGTATGTAAAATAGATGACCAGTGCAAGTTCAATGCATGAAGTAGGGCACCCAAAGCTGGTGCTCTGGGACCACCCAAAGGGATGGAGTGGGGAGAGAGGTGGGAGGGGGCTTCAGTATGGGGGGGACACAAGTATACCTATGGCCAATTCATGTTGATGTATGGCAAAAATCATCACACTATTATAAAGTAATTATCCCCAATTAAAATAAGCTAATTAATTTAAAAGCATAGACATCCAGAAAATCAACAAATTTAATGTCCTATTTCATTCCCAAGGTGCATACACAGATATCGTAGCCAATGGACACATGGTACAGGTAGTCTGGGAGAGAAACCAGAGCATCCAACACTGAGGGCTTCCTCTGTGGCTCAATGTCCATCAAAACATGTCTTGTCCTGGCCCTCTGCCCACCAATGAACATCAGTGATTTTTCCAGTCACATGGCTATCCACGATAGCTATCATATCTTTTAAGAAAGCCTAAAGATACAGAAGTATGGTACATATGTTTAGAATGTCAACTATGTTTCATGGTCAATTAAAAACAATTTTATTATTTTTAAAAAAAACATGAAAATATTATGGGCTATGATTCACAAGTCACAGTATTTTTTATAAAGAAATAGAAAATTTTTGAAGAAATTTGACTCTTGGTTCAGGTTTTTTAAGTCAGAACCCCCAGTCCATAATGTCTAAGCTATGCATTTGTCTCTTTTGATAATGGTAGTTTAATGAGAATTAAAGGACTCATTCTACAAGGCAGATGATAACATGGCAGATAACACCCTGTGTTAGTTACGGAATGTTAGGAGGCTTTGCCATTGAAGTCTTTCTCTAATACTGCCTAATAATGCCACGGACTGCTTGTATATGCTGCATAAGATTATATGCAGAGCACTTCAATAGTTAGGTAACTCAAAGACATGAAGTTTTTTATTCATGAGCATGTGGAATAGGAGAAGGGGAGGACATGTTGATAGGAGCAAGCCTATTCCATTGTTTGGATGTTAATTTCAAGGTAGTAGTGAGACGCAGGTTCTAGAGTGTAAAAGGATTCTATGTTAGAGTGTAATGAGGATTCTATGTTAACTTGCCCATTTTAACCCCAAACTAGCTCCCATCTACATACACACAAAGACACACACACACACAGAGTCACTAAAAATTGCAGAATAAAAAAACTGATTTAAAAAATTAAAACTAAAATACTCCCTGAAGTTTTGAACACTAGATAATGAATGATATAATACTCTATACTAGAGAAGGAAATGGCAACCCATTCCAGTACTCTTGCCTGGAAAATTCCATGAATGGAGGAGCCTGGTAGGTTACAGTCCATGGGATCGCGAAGCATCGGACATGACTGAGAGACTTCACTTCAGTTTCAGCATCAGTCCTTCCTTCAGAATAGCTCTACTGTACCATCTATTTGGGCTCCCTGGGAGGCACTAGTGGTAAAGAACCCACCTGCCAATGAAGGAAACATAAGAGACATGGGTTTGGTCCCTGGGTTGGGAAGATCCCCTGGGTCAGAAAGATCCCCTGAGGAGGGCATGGTAATACACTCCACTATTCTTGCCTGGAGAATCACATGAACAGAGAAGACTGGCGTACTACAGTCCACAGGGTCATGAAAAGTCAGACATGACTGAAGAGACTTCCCACGCACTCACACAACACCACCTGTTTATCTTCATGTCGGACAGTGACCTTAAAAATCAAGACATCAAATGGTTAATGAGAAAACAGGCAAAAGCTCAAAGGGATAATTCAGCAAATTAATCCTTTCCCTTCAAAATGTTTAACTCAATATAATGAGTGACGTAAACTAAAATTCTGTTCATATTTTATATAGTGTTATTTAGTTTCAACTAAATAAATTTTTGTTATAAGAACTTAAAAGGTTTTATTATAAAAACTTAAAGATGTGATTTTAAATTCAGTATCATTAGTTTGGAAAGCTCTAAGGTGTTTTGCATGTATACTTGAGGTTTACTTGCTGAATTTGTCTTGGAATACATGTTCTAGTGTCTTATTTCCCTGTCGTTTGAAGAGTTACTAGCCTGGAGAGTTTTTTTTAAGCCTTGAAACTTGAAAAATGTCATTTCTTTATCATCATCATTAACAGCCTTGTAATTTTTAGGTAAGAGTATTCTCTCAGGGCTTTCTGAGCACTGGCAGCTGATTCATGAGATTGGCGGAAGGTGTAACTTACTTGGTAACATTACTTTGCTAACTCCGAATCTGTGGCCATATTGCAGAAACTTGAAAGTCTCCTGTTATACTTTTTCTTTTCATTTTATTGTTTTCTGACATGCACACATGGCAGAGAACTGTACACACAGTTTCCTGTGTTACCTAGCTCTTCTTGTTCTATTCTGCTCATAATGAAATTCAAATCGTATTCAAGAACTCATTCTCCAGCATGAGAATTTTTAAGAGGAAACTAACTTCCAAGTCTTAACTCTGCCATTATTCCCTAAAAAGGCAAGACACTATTAGATTCACTTTATTTAATTATGCCTTCTCCAACCCAATAAAACATTAATGTCTCTAATAACAAAGTGCAGGATGGATATTTCCAAAGAGAACCTCTGGATGCTAGATTTCTGGGTGGCAAGTCTGTTAAGTGGCTATTCTTTCAAGGTTAAAACCTGCTGTTCTAGTTCATGGGATATTTTAAGACCTGCGCTCTTCCATCTAACTTTTAAATACATACTCGTCAGTTACCATGTGCTGTTATTGGTGCCTTAGACTCAGAAGCAATGTAATATTTGATATTCTAAGAGGAGAGCTATATCAGTTCAGTCACTCAGTTGTGTCCAACTCTTTGCGACTCCATGGAATGCAGCACACCAGGCTTCCCTGTCCATCACCAACTCCTGGAGCTTACCCAAACTCATGTCCATCGAGTTGGTGATGCCATCCAACCATCTCATCCTCTGTGGAGGAGCTATGTAATGTACAAAGAAATAAAATAATTTTGGATAGCAATAAGTGTAATGAAATTAAAAGACGCTTGCTCCTTGGAAGAAAAGCTATGACAAACCTAGACAGCATATTAAAAAGCAGAGACATCACTTTGTCCACAAAGGTCTGTATAGTCAAAGCTCTGGTTTTTCCAATAGTCAGGTCCAGATGTGAGAGTTGGACCATAATGAAGGCTGAGTGCTGAAGAATTTTGCTTTCAAATTGTGGTGCTGGAGAAGACTCTTGAGAGTCCCTTGGACTGCAAGGAGATCAAACCAGACAATTCCTAGAGGCAATCAACCCTGAATATTCATTGGAAGGACTGATGTTAAAGCTCCAATATTTTGGCTACCTGCTGATTAGAACTGATTCATTGGAAAAGGCCCTGATGCTGAGAAAGATTGAGGGCAGGAGGAGAAAGGGCAATAGAGGATGAGATGGTTGGGTGGAATCCCCTACTCAATGGACATGAGTTTGAGCAAACTCAGGGAGATAGTGAAGGACAGGGAAGCCTGGTGTGCTGCAGTCCATGGGGTCACAAAGAATTGGACATGACTTAGCAACTGAAAAACCACCTCATGCAATGAAGAAGTATCAAGTGAAATGACATGCTAGTGAGTGACTGAGTAGGAACTGGTTACAGAAGTTCTTTCTGAGAAACTGACATTTGAGCTGAGACTCAAACAAGGATCCGATCATGCAAAAGTTTAAGGGAACTGGATCTGGGCAGAAAGAGGAGAAAGAGCAGGAAGAGCATAACTGGCGTGGCCAAGGAATAGGAAACAAGGCAACTAAATGAGGAGCAAGAGAGCAGTAAAGAGGTTGGAGAACTAGCCCCAAGGTCAGAACACTGGCAACCTGGAATTTTTTCCTAAGAGCCATGAGAGGTCACCAGAAAGTCTTAGGCAGAAGAATACCATGATGGATTTTTATTTTTCCAGAGAAATTAACTTGGCTTTTAAAATTTTATTCATTTGAAAGTGTCCTCAAGAGGACAAGAGTTGCAGAAGCCAATAGTTGTCCGTGTGAAATAATCCTATGCTAGGCTCCAGTAGGAACGTCATCCAAGATGATGCTTTCCAAAGCCAAGGCCATGTTAGAACAACCTGAAGTTTTTAGAGCCATTAAAAACACAGATTTCCAGGCCTCACTTCTTCAAGTTTCTGATTCTGGTCTAGGGTTGAAGCCCAAACTCTGTATTTAAAAAATCTCCCCAGATGTCTCTGAGGCACAACCCTGCCTAAAAACCCCTGATGTGGGCTTCCCTTGTGGCTGGATGGTAAAGAATCTGCCTGCCAATGCAGGAGACATGGGTTCAACTTCTGCTCCAGGAAGATCCCACATGCTGTGGAGCAACTAAGCCCATAGGCCGCAACTACAGCCCATGCTCTACAATAAGAAAAGCTGCCTCAATGAGAAGCCAGCATACAGCAACGAAGAATAGCCCCCAATTGCCACAACTAGAGAAGATCCCATATAGCAAAGAAGACCCAGCACAGTCAAAATAAAATAAAATTAATTAATTAAAATTATCAAAAAAAACCTTGTCTAAGCCACATCTACCTAAGAATAGTTGAGAAAATTATTTTAAATGCCAAATTTAAAATATTTAAAATGCCAAATTTTCTATATTAAAAAAATGTACAGTGAATACCCATTTTTAAAACAATATGTTTTCCTATGATTACCAAAGGTGGAAAGGGTGAGAGGGATAAATTAAGAGTTTGGGATAAACAGATACACACTACTATATATAAAACAGACAAACAACAAGGACTTACTGTGTAACACAGGAAACTATACTCAATATCTTGTAACAATGAACAATGGAAAAGAATCTGAAAAAGAATATATACATGTATAATTGAATCACTTTGCTGTATACCTGAAACTAACAGCTATATATCAATAAAGAAAAATTTAATGTTAAAAAAATAAATTTTCTCATAATTCTTTTTCATAACATGGAAGGGAATCAGTGTTATTTATGGATAAGAACACAGATACTGAATTATTCCCTTTGATAGTCCTCCTGTTCAGTATTTGTCACCTGCAACCTCTCTTAAAGCTAGTCAATGCAGGGAAAGACAAATACCACATGGTATCACTTACATGCAAAATCTAAAATATGACACAAATGAACTTATGTACAAAACAGAAACAGACTCACAGACAAACAGAACTGAGGTATGTTTACCAAAGGGGAACATATAGTGGAGTGGATAAATTAGAAGTTTGGGAATTGACATATGCACATTGCTATATACATAAAATAGATGAACAACAAGGACCTGTTGTATAGAACAGGGAACTATACTCAGTATCTTGTAATGATATAAATAGAAAAGAATCTGAAAAACATATGTATATAAAACTGGATCAATTTGCTGCATACCTGAAACTAACACAACATTGTAAATCAACTATACTTGAATAGAAAGAATTAAATTTTATAAAGCTTCTATGCTGTGCGTTTGGCAGTCCCTCTTAACTGTTTTACTTCAACACTGCTTGGGCAAACAGACCTAGGGATGCCCCTTGCTCCAGCCTCCCATCACCCTTCAACATTTAATTTGGTTGCAACTTTTGGAATCAGCTACTCAGCTCTCTTGGAACACTTAGATCAGCCAATGCCATTTTTTGGGCTTAACTCATTACCGATCAACCATGAGCTCCCAGATTCATCAGAATTATTCTACCCAGTGGAGGCCATGGTCAGCCACCACCTCGTGGGCCTGCATCTGCGAGCCTCCTACACTTAGCTCTCTCCGGACTTCTATTTCAACAGTAACAATGTGGCTCTGGAGGACATGGGCGATTATTTCCAGGAATTGGCCAAGAAGAAGCACCAGGGCACCAAGCATCTCTTGAAAATGCAAAACCAACATGGCGGCCGTGACCTCTACCAGGACGTACAGAAGCCATCTCAAGATAACTGGGGTAAAAACCCAGGATGCGATGGAGACCACCCTTCTCATGGAGAAGAACCTGGACCAAGTCCTTTTGGATCTGCAAGACCTGGGTTCTCCCCGTGCAGACTCAACCTCTGTGACTTCCAGGAGAGACACGCCCTAGATGAGCAAATGAAACTTACCAAGAAGATAGATGCCACTTGGAACAACCTCCACAGACTGGCTTGGACAGTAGCTCTCTCAGAGGTTCACCCTCCAACACAACTAGCAGCCTCTGGAGCTCAGCGGCTTTTGAGGAGCACCCCCTAATGTCAAGGCTTCCACCTGAAGCCCCTGTCCGCAGCCACTCAGTGGCTTTTTAACATCCTGGAGCCCTCTCTCAAGCTTTGGAGCAAATGGAGAAAATTAAGCTTTTTGCAGCAAAAAAAAAAAAAAAGCTTCTATGCCTATCTTTGTTACTTTCATCTTCCTACCACTTTGCCAGAGGCATCTTAATTAGACCCAATGTCAGTATACTTTTCGTGTGTGCCAATTTTCTTTCCACATGCTGATGAAGTAAAACTGAGAAATAAAGTTAATTTTGACCCCCAAAAAATCTTTTTTCTAAGCTGGTCAGTTTATTTCCTCCTTTACACACAGTCTATACAGACTCGCACCAAAATATTTAGGTTTCTTATTGACCTTTAACCTAACGTTCAACCTCACTGCTACTTCATTTTCTGGTTTCCTTTGATCGTCCTTCACACACTTCTTTAGGACATGCCTTCTAAGTATGGTGTTCCTTGGTTACTTCAGGCTAATAATGTTTCTGCTCCTCTAATTAATTCTGAAGCACCACATAGGGTTTTGCCTCGTGCGCCTGACCTGGCCAGTTGTGTTGGTCATTTCTTCCTCTCCTGACAAACTCAGCAGCCTCCACCTAACCTACCTTCAGCCTCCTTGGTGGATCCAAGTGCTGGATAAGTTCAAAGAATTAGGTCAGAGATTGCCCTTGGAATTCTCCAGGCAAGAATACTGGAGTGGGTTGCCATTTCCTTCTTCAGGGGATCTTCCCAACCCAGGGATCAAATCCGTGTCTCTCACATCTCTTGTATTGGCAGGCGGGTTCTTTACCACCAGCGCCATCTGGGAAGCCCAGAACCCAAATAATGACCTCTCAACTCACTGGTCTCTCTGATCCTGAGTCAGAATCCTCACCATGCCTTCAGGAGTAAGGCGACATCACTTCTAGGTGTCAGAGGAGTCAGAACCACCTGACTAGACAAGACTCCATTTTCCTCCTCTCATTCACCAACTTGGGTGTGGTTCTCTTAGGAAATGTCAGAACTGATTTTGTGTGGCTTCTGTAACTGGCAGAGTTTTTCATCTTCTCCTACTGGCAGAGTTTATAAGATGCTTCTCTAGTGGATGAACCTGAGACAGACTGTGACTTGGGCCTCTTTGCTGCAGTGCTTGCACCTGGACCAACATCTCCTCCAGCAGCAAAATACAAAGAAACTACAGGGACTAAAAATAACTGTATACATGCACACACTCAACTGCTTCAGTCATGTCTGACTCTTTGTGACCCCGTGGACTGTTGTCCACCAGGCTCCTCTGTCCATGAGATTCTCCAGGCAAGAATACTGGAGGGGTTGCCATGCACTCCTCCAGGGGATCTTCCTAACCCAGGGATCAAACCTGCATCTCTTGCATCTCCTGCACTGGCAGGCAGATTCTCTTGCCACTGCGTAACCTGGGAAGCCCCAAGACCATGGAGATCTTCCTAGAAACAGGAGACAGTGAAACATCCTTCTCACAGATTAGTGGTTTTCAACTGCAGTTATATTGGTTTTGCCAAAAGGTTAATTTTCCACAAGTTTTCCCTTTCATTAAATGTTACAAACCTTTTAGCCAACCAGATACCTCCTACTAGACACTGTGGAAGCTTGCAGGGGTGTTTTTGTTTTTTTCATTGAAGTATAGTTGAATTACAGTATTGTGTCACTTTCAGGTCTACAGCAAGGTGATTCCGTTATACATATATTTTCAGATTATTTTCCATGAATGGTTATTACAAGATATTAAACATAGTTCCCTGTGCTCTACAGTGAATCCTTATTGTGGACTGGTTCAAGATGGTGGATGTGCGCCCATTTCCTCCTGCCAGAGCACCAAAATCTCAACTAGCTGTTGAACAACCATCAACCAGGAGACACTAAAACCCACCAAGAAAAAGATACCCACATCCAAGGACAAAGGAGAAGCCGAAACGAAACAGTAGGTAGGAGGGGCATAATCACAATAACATCAAATCCTATACCTGCTGGGCGGGCAACCCACAAGCAGGAGAACAGTAATACCAAAGAAGTTCTCTCACTTTTGTGAAGGTTCTAGGCCCCATGTCAGGCTCCCCAGGCCAGGGATCTGGCCAAGAACTGGGAATCCCCAGGGAATCTGACTTAGGCCAGTGGGATTTGATTACAAGACCCTCACAGGACTGGGAGAAACAGACTCCAGTCTTGGAGGGCACAAACAAAGCCTTGTGTGCACCAGGACTCAGGGGAAAGGAAAGGAGCACTGACCCCACAGGAGACAGAGCCAGACCTACCTGTGAGTGTCTGAGGGTCCCCTGCGGAGGTGTGGGTTGGCAGTGGCCCACCTCAGGGACCGGGGCACTGGTAACAGCAGTACTAGGAGATACGTGTTGGTGTTAAGTCCTCTTGGAGGTCGCCAATAGCCCTACCATAGAGCCTGTAGACTCCAGGACTGGGTGGCCTCAGGTCAAACTAATATAGCCAGGGAGCACAGCTTCACCCATCAACAGACAATTGGACTAAAGTTTTACTGAGCACACCCACCAGAGCAAGACCCAGTTTTCCTCACAGCCAGTCCCTCAGGAAGCTTGCACAAGCCTCTTAATCCTCATCCACCAGAGGGCAGACAGAAGTAAACCCTTGTTGCTCATCTATTGTTGCATATGTAAAGTAGTTTGTGTCTGTTAATCCCATGTTCAGTTGCTAAGTCATGTCGGACTCTTTGGGAATCCATGGAGAGCTGCACACCAGGCTTCTCTGTCTTCCACTGTCTCCCAGGGTTTGCTTAAATTCACGTCCATAGAGTCTGTGGTGCTATCTAACTATCTCTGTTAATCCCATACTGCTAATTTATCCCTCCCTCTCTTCTCTCTTTGATAACCATAAGTTCATTTTCTATACCTGTGAGTCTGTTTCTTGCCTGTAAAACCCCATGGGCAGAGGAGCCTGGCATGCAACAGTCCATAGAGTCACAAGGAGTCAGACACAACCGTGCAACTTTCACTTAGTGTTACTTTCATTTATTTATTTATTTTAATTGGAGGCTAATTACAATATTGTAGTGGTTTTTGCGCTTAGTGTTATAAAAAGGAGGTCTTGTCCAGTAAGATTGGGAATGTCTTCCCTAGATGTAAGGCTCCCTATTAACAGACTTTATAAAACTCAAATAAGCCAAATCGGCCACCTCCCTACCCAACACTCACTCACTCACTCACTTGTTTGGTGCTCAGTCGTGTCTGACTCCTTGCGACCCCACAGACTGTAACCCACAGGTTCCTCTCTCTATCCATGGAATTCTCCAGGCCAGAGTACTGCAGCAGGTTGCCATTCCCTTCTCCAAGGGATCTTCCTGACCCAGAGATCAAACCTGTATTACAGGCAAATTCTTTACTATTTAAGCCATCAGGGAAGACCCTGTACTCGTAGCAAAAAAGCCTATTGGTGACAAACCCTTCTTATACCAAATACAACAACAATTCTGATTAATTGAACACCTATGGTGTACCAAGACCCGTGCTACACATTTTCCATACATCATGTCTAACCCTCAGCTCGCCAAGAGAGGTAGTATTTATTATGAGCTCTATTTTACAGGCAGAAAATACATACAGCACAAAGGCCAAATAACTGACTGAGGTCACACAACTGTAAGTGATTTGATCCAAGTGAATCAAATTCGGGAAAGGCTACCCACCCCAGTACTCTGGTTCTGAGAATTCCATGGACTGTATAGTCCATGGGGTCACAAAGAGTCGGACACGACTGAGCGACTCTCACTTCACTTCACTTCAATCAAATTCCAGTGTCTTTGACTTTGCCGAAGACAGATGGGTCAGAATTCAAAACTGGAGAGTTGGTAAGTAGCCAGGAAAAGCCATGCTCAATTTGGCTGAATTAACTGTGGAAAAGTGAAAGCAAAGAACAAACAGGACACTTGTCACCACCTATTGCCTTCACCCAGGCATTCAGACTCTCACTCAAGCACCCACAGTTTCCACCCCATCTCAGGTTTTCAGCAACAGCAATTGAAAAGTGGCTTGTCTGAACTGAAATGTGCTAGACATGGAAGATACATATCAAATTTCTGAGACTTGGCAAGGCAAAAAGAACAGTAAAATATCTCATCAATTGTTGTTATTCAGTCACTAAGGCATGTTCAACTCTGCAATCCCACGGACTGCAGCACACCAGGTTTCCATGTCCTTCACTATCTCCTGGAGTTTGCTCAAATCCATGTCCATTGAGTTGGTGATGCCATCCAACCACCTCATCCCCTGTCATCCCCTTCTCCTCCTGCCCTCAGTCTTTCCCAGCATCAGGGTCTTTTCCATTGAGTCAGCTCTTCGCATCACATGGACAAAGTATTGAAGCTTCAGCTTCAGCATCAGTCCTTCTGATGAATATTCAGAATAGGCTGATTTCCTTGAGACCATACATCTCACCAATAATTTTATGTACATTAAATATATTTATATGTTCTCATGATAATGTTTTTGGATATATCGAGTAAAAAATAGATTAAAATTCATTTCACTTATTTCTTATTATCGAAGTTTCTAAGGAGACTATGAAATTTTCTTAATTATTGTGGCTCACTTCATATTTGCAGTGGACACAGAGCTGAGATGGATGACTTCCCTGTTGGTCAGTATCCTTTCCCTGCACCACAGGTATTTGCAGAAGCTCGGAGTCTAGGGTAGCTCCTTCTGGGCATGACCACTCAGGCCACTGAAAGCAGCAGGAAAAAAGCATAGGTGTGTGGGGAAGGCAAGGTCCGCAGAAGTTCCTGCACATTTTCATTGTCTCCCTTTGGTCACTCAGATCATGGGGACCACATGTTCACTCCTATTTATTACTATTATCTTTATCTCATATGCTTCTCACAACTGCCAGCCCATGGGAGCAGTAGGCAAAATCTGGAACAAAAGCTGTGTTTAAATACACGTGCAAAGAAAAGTCAAAATACTTGGCGCATTACCTAAATATGATATTGTTTATATTTACAAACAGCAAAGAAGGTAGCTGGTAGTTCTGTGGAAATCCAGACAAGTGGCATGAGCTCATCACAATTATTGAAAGCACTAGCAATGGTTTCAATATAAGTGACTGAAAGACGGGAATGACGTCTGTGATCTCACAAGATCAGACAGACCCTCAACTTCTGTACTGGGGTCAAGTACTAACTGCAAAATCCACACAAACAAAACACAGAAAGGAAACTGAATTGAGAAAACTGGACTACAGATGTCAAGATTTTACTCACACTTATTAGCTGACCAAAATATCAAGTTAAAAAAAGAAAAAGCTTATAGACAAAGCATGTGTACCAGATCAATGTCTGTTAATAGAATTATTAATTATTTTTTATATATCCTAACTGTGAAATATGACATACTTTTGGGGAGGGAAAGAGGGAGGGGGAGGGATAAAAGAGTGAGGGAAGAAGGAAGAGGAGGAGGCAGTAGGGAGGCAGAGGGAAACTTCAGCTCAAAATGTCCAAAATGTATCATTGTCTGTTGTGGTAGTCATATCCTTTAGAGAAACTCAACACACTTGTCTGATACACAAGACCTGGCCATGCCAGAAAGAACAAAAAGAGCTTCTCATAATTACCTGGACAACAGTGTGAAGGCACTACTTTAACTACTTGGCTCCGGTCTCTGAGCTCATTACTGGGCACATGCCCATGCGCACCATTTGAGTCTTCCGCTGAGCCAGCTAAGCTTGTTGTTGTTTACTCGGTAAGTCGTGTTTGACTCTTTTGCCATCTCGTGGACTGTAGCCCACCAGCCTCCTCTGTCCGAGGGATTTCTCAGGCAAGAATAACAGAGTGGATTGCCATTTCCTTCTCCAGGGGATTTTCCCAGATCAGGGATCAAACCCACATCTCCTGCACTGACAGGCAGATTTTTAATGCTGAGCTACCAGGGTAACATTTTCTGATTATAAGAAATCAAACTAAAAATCAGGAAAAAAATAAAAATAAAAAAGATACCGGAAAACTTGCCATATACTTGGAAACCAGGCAACACATTTCTAAATAAGTATATCTAAGGGGAAAGTGACAAAGGAAATTAGAAAGTATTTTTAACTGAATGAAATTAAAAACACAATGTATCAATATCTATGAAATGCCTCTAAAGGAGTGTTTAGAAGGAAATTTATCCCAATAAGTGTTTGTATTACAGAAGAATTTAAAATCAATTATCTAAGCTTCTACCTTAAAGAGATGGAAAAGAAGATGCTGCCACAGACTAGACTGCCAGGCTCTTCTGTCCATGGGATCTCCATGGACAAAGAAGAAGAAATCAAAGCCCAAAGAAATCAGAAGGGAGAGAATGATGGAAAGCAGAGCAGAAATCAGTGGAACTGTAAGTAAACAAAAAAAAGAAGAAAATTGAAGAATCAAAAATCTGGGCTTTTTAAGATCAATAACATTGAAATTTTTACAGCCAGACTGATCACAGCAAGAGAAAGAAGGCCCACATTGCCCATATCAGGAATAAAAAAAAAGACAAAGCTACGGTTCCAGCTATGGAGAAGGGAATGGCAACCCACTCCAGTATTCTTGCCTGGAGAATCCCATGGACAGAAGGAGGCTGCCAGGCTACAGTCTGCGGGGATGCAAAGAGTCAGACACAACTAACTGAGTAACATTATAATTCCTACAGACATTCAAAGAATGAAAAAAATATAGCAAATGAATTCTTACAGTAATTACTCCTTTATAACTGTCTCCTTTTGTTTAGCATTTTTAGGGGGAGAGATTCATTTGAGGTGTTGTATATAAAAGTTAATTGATTTCATTGTGATATAGTATGTCTCTCTATGAATACACCATAATTTGTTTACTTATTCTTCTATAAATTGGCTTTTTTATTGCCTCCATTTGAGGGCTATTGGCATAGCTATAAAATTATTATATAAAGATTCTTGTGTATGTCTTTCGGTGCACTTTACAAAGTCAGTTCTGTTAGACACCAGGAGTGGAATTTCCACATTATTGGCTATGCATGTGTTTAGTTTACTACATACTGCCAGAGGATTTTTCAAAGTGACTGTGAATTTATACTTCAAACACTAGTTTACAAGTGTTGCTTTAGCTTTTCATTACTTGAAGGACTCATGAATGATTATCTTCATTGTAGTTGACAGTATTTATTCTTATGCAAAGCCCTTTCTTATTTCCAAAGACTGCTAACCTTTCCTCAGGCGTAAGTCAGGCGCAGTGTCCTGGAGTGACCTCGTGTGTGGGGACTGGACAGGAAGATGTAATAAGCTTAAACCGTTCTCTGAACACATTCTCACTGTGCTTGAAGCAGGGAAGACAGAGCCCCATTCTTCTGTTTAGACGGGTGGAACTCAGAGCATGACGACAGCTCTCTTTTTTAAACTGTGGTGAAATTGGACTTCTCTGGCAGTCCAGTGGTTAAGACGCTAGAGGCAGCAGAGGGCACAGGTTCGATCTCTGGTTGGGGAACTAAGATCCCACATGCCATGTGGTGCAGCCAACAAATAAACAGAGCATGGAAAAAAAAATCACAGTAATCTTTCAAAATGAAAAAATAAAATTTTAAATATATATAACACAAAGCTATTTTAACCATTTTTAAGCATACAATTCAGTGGCATTAATCACATTAGCGATGTTGTTCAGCTATCATTAATCTCAATTTCCATAACTTTTTCATGATCCCAAAGAGAAACTCTGTACCCATGAACCAGTAACTCCCACAACCCTCTCCCCCATCCCTGGAAAGCACCAGTCTATTCCCTGTTTCTGTATCCACAGCTTTCTCTTAAATGTCATCACCAAATCTCCTCCCTACATTAAAGCAGCTGACCTTTCTATGCCATTGTAATACGTACAATGCCAAAGAATCATAAGACACAGTCCCGAATACTTCCTCTGAGAATTCTTGGTCTGACTCCCACACTCTGGAACTTCATTCTTTGTATATGTTGATGGCACAGTCAAAATTTCTCCATGAAAATCGCATTACTTTAGTGAACTACTTATTTTCCCTTTAATCTTCCTGCATCTCTGACTGTATTTTTGTATTGTCCTTCTAAAGAGTCAGAAATTTTTTCACAGAAGAGTCTCCATGAGTTCTGCTTGCCATAATGTGGCTGATGATTGAACTCTCTGCTTTGGTTTTGGCAATTCAGGAAGCGGAATATTTCCTAATTTGGGAAATGTGGGTTTAATAGATCCTACAGTGCATCAGTTGGAATGGGATGAATTTAGCTACTACCGTGGGAGTTCCCCAATAACTCAGCATTTCTATAAATGTATCATCCTTGCAAAGGGATGTTCTTACATGTTTGCACAGCACTTTTGGCCTCTCCAGCAAACTGAAGATAATGAAAACCGGGAATAAAGTATTAGAAATTGTCTCCTTTGGTGATACTTGGAGGAATTGTCCATAAATTAGATCTGTTACCTGTAACAAGTTCTTTTGAAATCTCCTTAGGAGCAAAAGAGCTCCTTCATCTCTCAAATGACATCCAGCCTGGAAAGAGTGCTTTTCCTCCCAGTAGAATGAAGCACCTGCCTCATGTAAGAAGTGTATATATGTATTTTAGTAACGAGTCTTCCCCAGATTGCTGTCATTTCACGCTGCCAGCACTGTACACCAAAATTTACACTGGAAAGGACCTTAAGAAATCTTTCATCCATCATCATTTCAGACGAAACTACCCAAACTGGCAGAAGGAATCTTTCTGCCAACTGTGCAAGAGTACCAATGATCCCACAGACCAGCGAGCATCTTGACAATAGGGCAAGCTTTCCTCACCTACAGAAAGCTGCCCTAGCTAACAATCTTCCCATTTAAGCGCAATATCAGAAGTCCCAAACTCATCCCCTTAAGGGCCAGAGAGTAAATATTTTAGATTTTCTGGGCCTTCTAGTCTCTGTTACAACTACTCAACTCTGCCATTGTAGTGCAAAAGTAGACTATATTGAAAGATGGGTTTTGTTACAATAAAACTTTTATTTGCGTGAACCAGCAGGGGACGCCATCTGGCCCACCATCAGTAGTATGCCAACACCTGCCTACATAGTCTTGAATTCTAAATCAGTTATTATGCCTTTGCATTAAAAACTGTCCTTGGCTGGATTTCCCTGGTTGTGCAGTGGATAAGAATCTACCTGCAGAGGATACAGGTTCAACCCCTGCTCCAGGAAGATTCCACATGCTGTGGAGCAGCTGCGCCTGTGGGCCACAGCTACTGAAGCCCATGTGCCTAGAGCCTGTGCTCTGCAACGGTGAGAGGCTGCCAAAATGACAAGCCCACGCACCCCAACTAGAGAATAGCCCCCACTCTCTGCTACTAGAGGAAGCCCATGAGCAGCAACAAAGACCCAATGCAGCCAAAGATAGATGAATAAATGAATAAAACAAAGCAGTGTGTACACGTAAAAAAACAACAAAAAATTGGGCTTGGCCTTAGAAGGTAACTAAGTCTGTATTATTATCAAAAATTCCTTATTTTTAAGGAATTGAAATATATGTATCAGTTCAGTTCAGTCGCTCAGTTGTGTCCGACTCTGCAACCCCATGAACCGCAGCACGCCAGACCTCTCTGTCCATCACCAATTCCCAGAGTTTACCCAAACTCATGTCCATCGAGTCGGTGATGCCATCCAGTCATCTCATCCTCTGTCGTCCCCTTCTCCTCCTGCTCCCCAGCATCAGGGTCTTTTCCAATGAGTCAACTCTTTGCATGAGGTGGCCAAAGTATTGGAGTTTCAGCTTCAACATCAGTCCTTCCAGTGAACACCCAGGACTGATCTCCTTTAGGATGGAATGGTTGGATCTCCTTGCAGTCCAAGGGACTCTCAAGAGTCTTCTCCAACACCACAGTTCAAAAGCATCAATTCTTCGGCACTCAGCTTTCTTCACAGTCCAACTCTCACATCCATACATGACTACTGGAAAAACTATAGCCTTGACTAGACGGACCTTTGTTGCCAAAGTAGTGTCTCTGCTTTTTAACATATGTATAGCAGACCTCAAATTGTATCTTTTCAGCTTGAGTTCTTCTAAACCTGCTTCAGTTGCTGGCCAATTAATTTATGACAAAGGAGCCCACAGTATACAGTGGGGAAAGAGCCAGTCTCTTCAATAAATGGTGTTGGAAAAGCCACCAATATTTAATAAGTATTTAACACCTAATATATGAACAGATCCTAAACTAAATACATATATTTATATACCCCATCCTTTGGAATATCACAACTTAGGGTGGCACCACAGGGCAAGAAAACAGGCAAATCTGAATTCAGATCCCCACTGTGCCTCTCTGCCATCTGAGTGAGCTTGGATGTGGTACCTCAATTCTGCAGTTTCTTCATCTGAGAAATGGGGACCTACATCCTGTGTCTCTATGCAGGAAAGTGAGATTGTGTACCTACATCCTGTGTCTCTATGCAGGAAAGTGAGATTGTGTACATAAAGCCCCACGCAGTACCTGAACACAGAAGGCCCTCAGAAATTAATTTCTTTCCCTACTTTCTTCTTAGCTTAGAAGGTCAGGACATAAAGAACTAACAGAGCACCAAGAACACCACAAATCCAATTTCAGACACATACTCAAACCAAAGCACATGTGGTCTTCATCCTGTGGGATTATAGATTATATAAGCAGAAAGGTTCTGACTGATCAGGAATGACTGTGTACAGAATATGAAGCACCTTCACTATGCTCGGAACAGAGAACCTCTGAACTCACAGAAGCACCCGCTACAAAAGTTCTCAGCCTTCCTGGATGTAAAGACATCCTAGAACTTAACTTTTCAAAAATTATTTTCCAACATGCTTGCCCACGTTCAAGGAGTATTTTGCTTCATTTTTGTTATAAACTTGGATCAATAATGGGTTGGCATAGTGAGTGCTTGCAATTGTCCATCCTTCGAGGCTGATTTCATCAAGAATATCTAGGTCCCCAGAGACTCTGATTGAAACAAGCACCTATTGACTCCTCTGCCCTCAGCATTCTCTTGCTCTTCTGCACAGGACTTCCCTAACTCACAAACCAAGGAGAAATCACATGCTGAATTATGACGACATATAACACATATCACACAATCAATATAGTGGTTCCAATGTCCACAACAGTTACATTTCTTTTTCTTTCACACCAGCTATTACAGTTGTAAAGTTTTCCCTTTAGAAAATTACAAATTTTCTCATGTCCTACCAGGCAAGATAGCATCTCTGTTGCCTCCTTCCAAGCCTTGCCTTTATCTCTCTAGACTCCAAAGAGAAGTTGGATATTTCCTGCTACGTTAGTAAATAAGGAGTTACTGCCCTCAGGGATTGCAGCCTTCCAGCATGAGCTGGTGAGCCCTGAGGGAACTCAGGATGTGAAAACACAGGATCCTAGCCTCGAAGAGCTGAGGTGCATATCAAAGGAATGATTTCAGTGAGCCCAGACTCCGGCATCTTCCCAGATAGAGAAAAGTGCTAAATTCCTTAGCTTGGGATATCTGGTTTTAATTAACAATAATCTTTTGACATTCAAACTAATTGTTGCAAAATTTCTATGTAACCTGGTTCCTCTCCTCAGAGCATTTCTCTCAAGGCTACTTGAGACGCTATCTCCTGGACTTGAATCCCTAAAAATTTCCACCAAATAAAACATAACTCTCAACTTTTAGGTTGTATTTTTTCAGTTGACACCAATATCAACACAAGTATTACAGAAGCCTCTGTGAGACTCTCATGTTGGTGGATATACCCTCCAAGACATCTCCATACTAATCTTACCTACTAAAAGAAACCCACTCTAATACACCAGCGCCAACAAAAAATATCCTCATGGTTGCAGGAAGAATTAGCTCTACCATTCTGCATTTTAAATGTTTAGAATAACTAAAGTAAATTTTTGAGAGAGTCCAGGTTCCACAGCCAAGAAATCAGCAGGTTGGAAAGGCACAAGTAATCTGATAAAGTTTCATTTCAAGCAAAGATGCACTTCTCAGGGCTTAGATATGGAGAAGAAAACTGGGCCACATAGGGGAAAAATATATTCTAATTGTAAAATCACTGTTATTGAGCTTTATGAAACTCTGGAAACTTCATATAATAGGATAGCAAATTGCTTAAAAGTAGGGGCTTTTTTCACTCACTAGCTAGGTGACCTGAGGACATTGCTTTATCTCCCTAAGTCCTAGTTACCCTGCCAACAAAGTAGAAATTGTAATAACATTATTTACCTCATACACTTATCAGGAGGATTGAATGAGCTAATGCATACATAACTGCTTAAGTGACAAGGACAAATGTGTTCCGGCCTGAGTTTGCCCGTTTCGTCCACTAAATCGTTCAGAAGAAAAGGAGGGTTTTCCTTCTCTTTTCTTTGCCTTTTTTTTGTTGTTGTTGTTGTTCCTTTTCTTCCCTCACTTACCCTTGAAAGGCTTCTGTCTTTGCTGACTTCATTCCCAAATTTTTGAGATACAGACTTGAGAGCAGGGGGGAGTCATAGAGGTAGAGAAATAAAAAGATGAACCTGCACAGGCTTCAGGGAAAGTGAGAGGCAGCTGAGAGAGGCTGGAACAAGCGGAATAAGAGATATTTCAGGAGAGGAAGGGTCTTTGGAGATGTGCTGAGATAGATGCTGCTCTGGAATACGCTCTAACGATGCTGACACTTCCTTTATTACCTTGGGTTGCTGTTAGGGCTTGTTTCTTCCCCCCCTTTCTTTTAAAATTTTTGCTAGAGTATAATTGCTTTACAGTGTTGTGTTAGTTTCTGCTGTACAGCAAAGTGAATCAGTTCTATGTATACATATATCCTCTCTTTTTGGATTTCCTTCCCATCTTAGGTCATCACAGAGCACTGAATTGAGTTCTCCGGGCTATACAGTAGGTTCTCAGTAGTTACCTATTTTATATATAAGATGAATATAAGTCAATGCTGATCTCCCAGTTCATCCCACCCTCCCTTCCCCCTTGGTAACCATATGTTTGTTCTCTACATCTCTGTCTCTATTTTTGCTTTGTAAATAAGATCAGCCATACCAGTTTTTTTCAGATTCCACATACAGGCTTTAATACACAATATTTGTGTTTCTCTGCTAGGGGCTTCTTTGACCGTAACTCCACACGGAGACTAGACCACACAGGAATCCAGCTTATATGTGTGACAATCGTGATGATGACAACAAAGACAATGATGACGCTCCTCTTGTGTGCAGATGTGCGCTGCCATGATAGTCAGTACTTTTCCACAGAAACGGGGTACTGTTCTGAAGTCAAAGTCTGCTCAAAGAAGGGAGCATGAAAAAGAATATTCTGGGTCCCATGTGGGAAACTGACGCTATTTCTTTGAAGAATTGCAAGCAAAATTTTAAGAAACTTTAAGAAATATTTGCCACAATAATTTATCTAAAATCCCCAAATCAGACAACAAAAGCTAGCCAGAGGCTCCTAAAAAATTCTAACATATAAGAAAATAGACTGGGCAATACAGAATAGGGAAAAACAAAATCAGATTAGGCAACAATAGATAGCAATCACCACTGACAAGAAGAAACTTTTCATTCTCAGTTTCCACATTTGTAAAATCAAAAAGGGCTCCATTGGTAACAAATCTGCCCTGCAATGCAGGAGACCCCTGTTCGATTCCTGGGTCAGGAAGATCTCCTGCAGAAGGGATAGGCTTCCCACTCCAATATTCTTGGGCTTCCCTTCTGGCTCAGCTGGTAAAGAATCTGCTCGCAATGCGGGAGACCTGGGTTCAATCCCTGTGTCGGGAAGATACCCTGGAGAAGGGATAGGCTACCCACTCCTGTATTCTGGCCTAGAGAATTCCATGGACTGTATAGTCCGTGGGGTCGCAAAGGGTCAGACATGACTGAACGACTTTCACTTTCAAGTAGTAAAGGCTCCAAGCCCTTCACCAATCCAAGAGACATACGCTCTGAACCTTACTTGACTGAGGATAACATTACATTTGGATTCTTTTTAAAAAAAGAATTCTCTGGCTAAATTTTTTTTTCAATATTAAATTAGCAAGTTTACTCCCTGCTGGATCTAAAGCATTCCCAGACCTACATGTTTTTTAAATTGCTATAAACAATATTTTCCAACTAAAATGTGTGCAAATGGATATTATCAGTGATTCACTCAATGTTTACAGAATGTGATTTTATTAAAGAATACTATTTTATGGGAAAGTTCATTTTAAATCAATTAAGCAATCAACTGAAGAGCAAAGCAAAGGCAATGACATCAGTAGATAGAAAAGAAATGAATTCATGTGATAAAGGCAAAATTCTTATCACAGTGCCTGACACAGAGTAAGTACACCACTAGCCACATAAAGATAAAAGGTTAATTCATAAATTAAAAAGCAAAAACAAAAGTAGCAATTCATCCAAAAGCAGGATCTAGAAAGGAATTGTGTGGGGTGGGGAGAAGTAGGGTTATCATTGCTTAGTTACCAAGTGGTATCCAACTCTTCTACAATCCCATGGACTGCAGCCCACCAGGCTTTTATGTCCATGGGATTTTCCAGGCAAGAATACTGGAGTGGGTTACCATTTCCTTCTCCAGAGGACCTGTCCAACCCAGGGACTGAACCCACATCTCCTGCATTGGGAGGCAGATTCTTTACCACGAAGCCATTAGGAAAGCTCAAGAAGTAGGGTAGGAGACCAAACATGGCAGATCTGATCAATGAAAAACAAAATCACAATCTAAATAAATATCATTAAGAAGAAAATGACACAGTAATGTAAAGAGATTGAGAATTATCATCATCTTTAAACAAGGTGAGAGCATTTATCTTCAACTAGGAAAAGGGCACAGAAACTTGAGGATTCAACGTTTCTGAGGGTTCCTAACTTGCTATTGGTCATGAGGAGGGAACATGTGAGTAGATTATGAAGATTCTGAAGGGACTTGAATAGTCTTGCCAAGTGGTATTTGCCTTCAACTAGAAAAAGTCATAGCTTTTATTTCTGAAGGTTTAGAAGGCCCAGAAAATTCATTATATTTGAATATACACAAAGGTCTCAATCCCACGTACAAATATTCTATTCTTGTCAAATCAGGGCCCTGACTTTGTCACAACAGATGTGGGAAGGTTAAAAATTCAAAATTTCCAGGACTTATAAAACTCTTACAATCAAAATACACATACTCACACACACACATATAATGAAATATAATAAATATATAATTAAGAAAAGAAATAAATATAAAAATGAAATAAGCCTGAAGGACTGAATTCTATGCTTCCTTTTCTTCTGTGTGCACAGGGTAGTTCCAAAATCAACACATGAATAACTGAATGACTGCTTGTTAATTATCTGCACATTAAGAAAACTTAGCTGATGATCCACCCTACACTGCCTCAACAAAAGGACATTTTAAAAAACTATCAGGATTTAGAAAATCTAAATGTAAAAGGTGCTAGAAAGGTTTTCTTATAAAATTTCTTATAATTTTTTGATATATACTACTCTTCTAAGCCACACGAGTATAAAAGTCAAAAATAAATTACTGGCTAATTTGAATATTTCAAATCAGTGTATTGTGAGAAATCGCCTCATAATTATATTAAGATATAGATAAAACAATGTATTCTTATCCCTTCTTCTGTCCATGTGTTCTTCCCCTTTTTTTAGAACAGGCTTTGCCAACAGTCCTTGCTTTTCACCCTCATTTCTTTAACCTTGAGATTAGAAGTTAAATACTTCACGTGAGAATCAGTTGATGTTAAGAAGCCTTGTCAACTGATTTTGAAAACCTCTTGAGGTCTTTAATGCCACTTTAAGGCAGTTCTTCCTATCAGTAGGTATTTGAAATCTCTTTCCTGCAAATTACCATTTCCCATGGTTCACAAGTCCAACCTGCAAGTTTAGAAATAGGTCAGGGATTTGAAAAATTCAAAGTCAAATCCCCTGATAGAAAGCAATGTGATGACATAGTAAACTCAAGAGTCTAATCAGTTTTGATGCCGAGATGGGTCATGAATTGAGCAACTCAGTTAAGTCTTTGACTCTTTCATTGTATAAAACCAAGAGAAGCAAGTGCTTGAATTTGCCAGTTTTGCAGGAGAAATGAGATTGTCAGGAGCAATGTTTGCCAGAAACGAATGCACAACTCAAAAGATGACCCAGAAATCCATCATTTCTCCACTTTGCCAACCTGAGCAATATTCTTTGCTTCTTTGTGGCCCCGTAGAAATATGTGCTTAGTCACTCAGTCATGTCCAGCTCTCTGGGACCCCATGGACTGTAGCCCGCCAGGCTCCTCTCTCCATGAGGATTCTCCAGGCAACAATAGTAGAGTGGGTTGTCCTTGCCCTCCTCCAGGGGATCTTCCCATCCAGGGATTGAACCCAGGTCTCCTGCATTGCAGGCAAATTCTTTACTGTCTGAGCCACCATACTATTAAATAAAGGTTTGAGTGGCTTGCAGCCAAGAGGTAAGTACTAAGGCTTGATTGGCATATAGCTCCAATTACCAATACTTTTCCCTTAGAAACCCAGCTTGGATATTACCAGGAAAGAGGAAGCACTTAGATTGGCCAAAAAAGTATCATTTGATGCCCTTCTCAGAACTATCTACCTACTCTTTCTCTTACCACATTCCATCAATTCAAGTTAATTTGGATAAAAAGCTTCTTTTTAAGGCTACAAATGGGTATTAAATATAGCATAGTATAAATACAATAGTCATTTACTCCTTAATGTTGAAAAGCGCTAAGTTAGTTCAGGGTCAATAATTGGGAGTTATTTTTTATTAAAGGAAACAGAAGGAAGAAAATCAATCATGAAAAATGCATTCCTTAGGATGGAGGTGTAGAGCAGACCACATGGGAACTGAGAAGTTGAGAACATGTCAGTACCAAGTGGACACTGGGAGCAGGAGGTTGGGGTGGGTATGAAAGTAGACAGGGAAAGGAGAGACGTGGCCATGATTTGCCAAGTAAGTGTCCCAACATACATTTGTGGGAAATCTTATTGGAGGTTCCTCGGACTAATGTCTTGATTGGAGTAATGCAGCAGATTTGCTTGGAAAACTGAAATCTTCTGTTTGCCATGATTTATTCTAAACCCCCCAGCCCCCGAGTATCATTCCAATTCCTGCCTCCTTGGGAATAAAAGTGAGAAAGAAAATGGAGAAGAGAGGGGGAAAAGCCAGTTGCCTGCAGACCCAGGAAAAGGCAGGTTGCTCCTGCTCCCAGAACCTGCACTCTGTCCCACTGTTGTCGTTATTCGATCCCTAAGTCGTATCTGACTCTTGGTGGCCCCACAGACTGCAACACGCCAGGCTTCCCTGTCCTTCATCTCCCAGAGTTTGCTCAAATTCACATCCATTGAGTCAATGATGCCATCCAACCATCTCATCCTCTGTTGCCCTCTTCTCCTGCCTTCAATCTTTCCCAGCATCAGGGTCTTTTCCAATGAGCTGGCTTTTCACATCAGGTGGCCAAAGTGTTGGAGCTTCAGTTTCAGCATCAACCCTGAATATTCATTGGAAGGACTGATGCTGGAGCTAAAACTCTGTCCCATAATATTCTATTAAGATTTCTCCTACTCATGTGAGCCACTAGAAATAATTCTCCATAAATGAGTTAGACCTCCAAGATTGACATAATTCAGAATAGAGCTGCCTTACTGTGGTCTTTCTCAAGGGGTTAGAGCCTTAATTTTTTAATTTATTTACTGTTTTGCTTAGGGCTATTTAGACACAAGGAGGAGTCCTTATAAAGCAGAGTCAGTCTCAGAATGATCACCGGGTAGAGGCATAAGAGAAGACAAGAAAGAGCGCAAGGCTGATGCCAGTCCCTAAGTTAGGATCCACTAAGGAGGGAGAAACCACGCAGTAAGGTGACTGAGGAAATTTTAACATAAAGGATTACTAGCATGGGACGGGAATAATGGAGAGTTGGCCGAAAAGAATTAAAGAGAATTCTTCAGAACCAGGAGGAGCAAATATAATACATGGAGCACCCGGTATCCTTAAGGTTGAAATAGGTACCCCAGAAGGGCTGAAATGCAGTCCCCATTGGTAAGGGCAGAACCACACCCCTCTGGAGGATGAGAAGTGCCTAAGATGCCTCATTAGTGGGATTTGCAGAAAAGCTGCCCTCCAGGCATCACGGGAAACTGCTGGCCTCTAGGAACTGCTGAACCTGGGAAGCCTTCGCTGCCAAGAGCCCACTGCAAGAGACACCAGGCCTCTGCGGGCTCCCAGAACAAGAGGAAGCCAAACCATTGCAAGCACAGAGCACCAAGCAAAGTGCACCGGGAAGGGACCAGGATGGAGAACACGAGGTTGCTGCAGAAATCACACTCTCCAGGAGCCCAATACTGGAGACACTGGAGATGCTGGCCGAGGTGAACGCACTGAGCATGTGGTGGCCAGTAGCACCCTCATCAGCAGGGTGCCAGGAGGTCTTAGGTGCAGGATGTCCATGTCAGGTGGTCGCCAGGCCAGAGTTAGGGCCGGGGTCCTTCAAAATGATGGTGTGCTCTGGGGTACAGAGCTTGAGTTGAGTGCCACTAGATGGTACCTTTACTCACACACACACACGATAAATTCATAGAGAAGAAGCCCACAGCTGCAGAATTAGAAAGCCCCATCTTCTATTGTCACCCTCCTTATTTAACTTATATGCAGAGTACTTTGTGCGAAATACCAGGCTAGATGAAGCACAAGCTGCAATCAAGATTGCTGGGAGAAATATCACCTCACATATGCAGACGGCACCACCCTTTCGGCAGAAAGCGAAGAGGAACTAAAAAGCCTCTTAATGAAGTTCAAAGAAGAGAGTGAAAAAGCTGGCTTAAAACTCAGCATTCAGATAACTTAAGATCATGGCATCCGGTCCCATCACTTCATAGCAAATAGATGGGGAAACAATGGAAACAGCAAGAGGCTTTATTTTTGAATGCTCCAAAATCACTGCAGATGGTGACTGCCGCCATGAAATTAAAAGACGCATGTTCCTTGGAAGGAAAGATATGACAAACCTAGACAGTATATTAAAAAGCAGAGACATGACTTTGCTGACAAAGGTCCATCTAGTCAAAGCATGGTTTTTCCAGTAGTCATGTATGGATGTGAGAGTTGGACCATAAAGAAGACTGAGTGACGCAGAACTGATGTTCGTGAACTGTGGTGTTGGAGAAGATTCTTGAGAGTCCCTTAGACTGCAAGGAGATCAAACCAGTCGATCCTAAAGGAAATAAACCCTGAATATTCATTTGGAAGGACTGACACTGAAGCTCCAATACTTTGGCCACTTGATGCGAAGAACTGACTCATTTGAAAGGACCTTGATGCTGGGAAAGATTGAAGGAAGGAGAAGAGGACGACAAAGGACGAGATGGTTGGATGGCATCACTGACTCGATGAACATGAATTTGAGCAAGCTCCGGGAGATAATGAAGGACAGGGAAGCCTGGCGTGCTGCGGTCCGTGGGGTCGCAAAGACTCGGACACGAGTGAGCGACGGAACATCTACCGTGTCCCTCTCCCTCCCCCTACTGGCAAAGCTTGACATATTTGCAGCCAAGGGGGCTCCATTGTGTCAGAGAAGATAGTGAAGGGCGAATAGGCAGCTGAGAAATAATAGACTGACAATGGTCACAGCGCCTAGTAAAGAATGATGAAACTCAGTTCAATATAACTATAAACACCAATACTACAGATGTCAGCCTGAGATAACTTCTTGTGGTGTTAGTCACTCAGTCGTGTCCGACTCTTTGTGACCCCACGGACTGTAGCCCATCAGGCTCCTCTGTCTGCGGGATTTCCCAGACAAGAATGCTGGAATGCATTGCCATTTCCTTCTCCATGAGATAGCTAGGAAAGCCCAATTAAGGTATATAGGCTTGGGTAGGTAATAACTAATAACAGTCTTGGGGATTCCCAGGTGGCTCTGGGGTAAAGACTCTGCCTGCCAAACAGGAGGCGTAGGTTCAGTCCCTGGTCTGGGAAGATCCCCTGGAGAAGGAAATGGCAAGCCACTCCAGAATTCTTGCCTGGGAAATCCCATGGACAGAGAAGCCTGGCAGGCTACAGTCCACAGGGTCACAAAAGAGTCAGATGGGACTTGGCAACTAAACAGCAATTATCTAGCTTGCTTTTTATTGAGGCATAATTGACAGATGACATTAGTTTCAGGTGTGCAACATAAATTTGATATTTGTACATATTGCACAATGGGCACCATAGTGAGTCTAGTTAACATCCATCACCATATAGGATTATAACTTTTTTCTTATGATGAGAGCTTTTAAGATGTACTCTCGTAGCAATTTCCAAATAGCCAATACAGTATTGTCAAATGGAGGCTCCATGCTGTAAATCACATCCCCCTAAATTATTCATTTCACAACTGGAAGACCACACCTTTTGGCCGCCCTCATCCACTTTTCTCACACCGCCACACGGCTCACCTGAGGCAACCACCAACTTGTTCTTCGTATCTATGAGCTTGTTTTTTTTTACTCTACCTGTGAGTGAGATCACACCGCATTTGTTTTTTCTCTGATTCACTTCATTAGCATACTGCCCTCAATATCCATCCACGCTGTCGCAAAAGATTTCATTCTTTTTTTACAGCTGAATAGTATTCCACTGTATATATCTATACACCACGTTTTCTTTATCCATTTATCCATTGTTGGACACGTAGGTTACGGCTGTATTTTGGCTATTATAAATAATGCTAGGTTTTTTTTTTTAATAAACACACAGACGTGAAATTGCTAGATGATACAGTAGTTGAATTTTTATTTTTTTGAGGACTCTCCATGATGTTTTCCATAGTGGCTGCATCAATTTACGTTCCTACAAATACTTCATGAAGGTTCCCTTTTTTCTACATTCTTGCCAACACACTTTATTTCTTGTCTTTTTGATGACAGCTCTTCTCATGGGCGCAAGGTAATAACTCATTGCAATTTGGATTTGCATTCCCCTAATGATGAGTGAGGTTGAACACTTTTTCTTGTACCTATTAACCATCTGTATGTCTTCTCTGGAAAAATGTCTGTTCAGATCCCTGACTCACTTTCATTGTTTGGCTTTTTGCTATTGAATTGTATGAGTTTTTATATACTTTGGATACAAACCTTTTAACAGATATATAAGTGTAAGTATTTTCTTCCATTTAGTAGGCTACCTTTTAATTTTGTTGGTTGTCTTTTTAATTTTGTTGGTTGTTTCCATTGCTATGCCGAGGGTTTTTAGTTTGATGTAGACTTATTAATTTATTTTGTTAATGCTGCTTTTGGTTGTGGTGTCAAGTCCATATACACATACACACTGCCAAGACTGATGTCAAGGAGATGACTGCCTATGCGTTTTCCTAGGAGTTTTATGGTCTCAGATCTTACAGTCAAGCCTTTTGAGTTAATTTTTGTGAATGGTACAAAATAGTGATCAAGTTTCCTTCTTTTGCATGTGGCTGTTCAGTTTTTCTAGCACCATTTACTGAAGAGACTGGCCCTTTCCTTATTGTCTCTTCTCGGCTTCTTTGTCACTAGCTGTAGTTGTATTGATTGCTCACCATGCATCCCTTGCCCCATTCACTAATAGAATCTAGCAAGCGAAAATGGCACGGTTAAAACTCATCACTGGTCGCGACCCCAAACTTCCTTCCTCACTCACTTCCTTCCTTCCTCACTTACTTACTCAATCTGCATCCGCCAAAGACCCAAGCCTTCAAGTTGCACATGATTCTTCTGTTTCCACAGCCCTTCTGCTGCTCCCAGCATCTCATGAATCACCACCATGGTTGTTCATCTTAATTTTTACCACTAATAGTTCAGAAAATTTTCTCTTAACACCACGATTTTTATAATAGCTTTTCAGTTCATGTTTCTATCTTCCCATTTATATAGTGTATAATAACTGTCACTGGAGAAGGAAATGGCAACCCACTCCAGTACTCTTGCCTGGAAAACTCCATGGACAGAGGAACCTGGTGGGCTAACATGGGATGGCAGAGGTGGACACGACTTAGTGACTAAACAACAACAATAACAAACGGTCACCCTTTAATCTCTCAAAACACTTTGATTATAGCAAATTTGTTTTTGAAAATGAATAACCATGAGTATTTGTTCAAATTAAACTTTTAAAAATTTACATAAAATGTACTGCATCCATGGATGCAGAGGACTTTTCCAAAGCTATTTTATTAAAGAGCTCTTCTGCTTTGTATCTTTCTATAGGATGTGATTTTCTAGGCCTTCCAGCATTTCTACCTTGCCTCATAAAACAGGAAACTGGTGGTTTACTCTTCTCGAAGAAAGTGGTCTCTGGGTTCTCTCTCACTCATGTTTTTGGTACATTTGAGAAAAGGAACTCAAAATACCTGACTCAGTTCTAGACACCTTTTTTGGAAAAGTGTGCCCTCAGGTGCATACATTCTCTGCTTCTCTGGGTAGTAACCTTATAGAGGCATAAATCTGCATAAATCAATTTACCAAGCAGAAAATCAGTGGAATGAAATGTAAGAGGTACATTGGCTGCCGATCTCAACCACATTTTCTAATTCAGCTTTTATAAAATTAAAATTTATAAGATGGAAATGTGGTCTCCATCTGTTTTAGTAACATATTCTACTTTCATGTGATTCCAGATTTTGGAGAGGAAGAAGAATGTTACTTAGCTCTGTGCCTGAGCCCCCCTCCTGTGCCTGGCAGGGGACCCATAGCTCACACTGGGACACAGGTAAAGACTCTGGTGCCCAAAGAGGTTAAAACGACTAGCCCAACTGTGTGCCCATCTAGTGAAAGAATGAATCATGCAGTCCAGATTTCAGAAGTCCAAGTGTAAGATAAGTGGTAATAAACCATAATTCTTTCTATGTGGGAGTCACTGGGGGTTCCTTCGAAAATCTAGTGAAAGCTAAGAACCCTCTCTTCTTTAAAAAAAAAAAAATGCAGATTATCACAGTAACATGTGCAACAATTTCAGGAGGATTGCAGACTCCCTAAAGCCTAAAACTGACCCTCACGTGTTCATGGAGTCCAGGGTAAGGACATCAAACTAACTTTTATTCTGTTTCTACCTTTTTAATTCATATTTACACTCTTTCTTCTCCTCTCATTTCATCTTCCTTCCTGAAAAATCTCACTGTTTCTACAATGTCCACTGGTTTTTTGGTCATTTAATTTAAAATTTTTAAAGCATTAGCTAGCATGTTTCCCAGGTCCATATTCCTAAACGAATGGCATTTAATCATAGAAATGACTAATATCCTGCCCCCCCAATCCAGACAGCATGACACAGCTATTAAACTGTGTACAAATGTTCCCTCTATACACAGACTCATGAAACTGGCTTTTGATATAGTTGAACTGAATTTAATTTTGAATATTGAAGCAATGCCTTTAATTCACATAAAAAAACACTCACATTCTAAAATAAGTAGGTCTCATAAATTTGGAACACACAGGTTTGGTCAGCACCACCAGGATGCCTAGAATAGAAGTGACCAAGCATTTTAGGTTGAATTCACATATAAAATGGAAGAATAAGGAACAGTTGGCAGCACTCTAATATTCATTGATTCTCAGATCATGCCAAGTTTTTTTTGTGTGTAGACTGAAACATGCAAATTAAAGTTATTCATAGTACGCAACGTGAACATAACAGCATCTGTTGTCCTCTTCATGCAACCGGGAGTTAAGTACAGGTCTCACCTGACCACTTAAGGACATCACATGGTACCTTCAAAAGGAAGAGGGAGACCCCATGCAGAATTCACAAAGGAGATGACGGAAGCAGTTCATAAGCCTCACCCCCACCCCACACACATGAAGTGAATGAAAAAATTAAATCTGGATATGGAAGAAGGAGTTATCTTGAGGGAGTATCTTTGGAGAGAATTCTCCCCGCAAAAATAAAGACAATGGATGTATCTCCTCTTCAAATCAAGAAAAAGGGGCACTATGTGTTCCATAAGTTAGAGCTTGTAGTTAACTGCTATTTTCTTCCTGCCTAGGAGACCTAAGGTATAAGTTCAGTTCATTTCAGTCACCCAGTTGCATCTGACTCTCTGCAACCTCATGGACTGCAGCACGCCAGGCTTCCCTGTCCATCACCAACTCCTGGAGTTTACTCAAACACATGTCCATTGAGTCGGTGATGCCATCCAACCATCTCATCCTCTGTCGTCCCCTTCTCCTCCCACCTTCAATCTTTCCCAGCATCAGGGTCTTTTCAAATGAATCAGGTCTTTGCATCAGGTGGCCAAAGTATTGGTGTTTTAGCGTCAACATCAGTCCTTCCAATGAATATCCAGGACTGATTTCTTTCAGGATGAACTGGTTGGATCTCCTTGCAGTCTAAAGGACTCTCAAGAGTCTTCTCCAACACCACAGTTCGAAAGCATCAATTCTTCAGTGCTCAGATTTCTTTATAGTCCAACTCTCATATCCATACATGACTACTGGAAAAACCATAGCTTTGACTGGACGGACCTTTGTTGGCAAAGTAATGTCTCTACTTTTTAATATGGTCTCTAGGGTGGTCATAACTTTTCTTTCAAGAAGCAAGAGTCTTTTAATTTCATGGTGGCAGTCACCATCTGCAGTGATTTTGAAGCCCCCCCAAAAAATAAAGCTGTCACTGTTTTCACTATTTCCCCATCTATCTGCCATGAAGTGGTGAGACTGCATGCCATGATCTTTCTTTTCTGAATGTTGAGTTTTAATGCAACTTTTTCACTCTCCTCTTTCACTTTTATCAAGATGCTCTTTAGTTCTTCACTTTCTGCCATAAGGGTGGTGTCATCTGCATCTGTGAAGTTATTGATATTTCTCCTGGCAATCTTGATTCCAGCTTGCGCTTCCTCCAGCCCAACATTTCTCATGATGTACTCTGCATATAAGTTAAATAAGCAGGGTGACAATGTACAGCTTGACGTTCCTATCTGGAACCAGTCTGTTGTTCCATGTCCAGTTCTAACTTTTGCTTCCTGACCTGCATACAGGTTTCTCAAGAGACAGGTCAGATGGTCTGGTATTCTCATCTCTTTAAGACTTTTTCACAGTTTGTTGTGGTCCACACAGTCAAAGGCTTTGGCATAGTCAATAAAGCACAAATAGATGTTTCTCTGAAACACCCTTGCTTTTTTTGATGATCCAGCAGATGTTGGCAATTTGATCTCTGGTTCCTCTACCTTTTCGAAATCCAGCGTGAACATCTGGAAGATCACAGTTCATGTACTGTTGAAGCCTGGTTTGGAGAATTTTGAGCATCACTTGACTAGTATGTGAGATGAATGCAATTGTGTGGTAGTTTGAGCATTCTTTGGCATTGCCTCTCTTTGCGATTGGAATGAAAACTGACCTTTTCCAGTCCTGTGGCCACTGCTGAGTTTTCCAAATTTGCCGGCATATGGAATGTAGCACTTTCACAGCATCATCTTTCAGGATCTGAAATAGCTCAGCTGGAATTCCATCACCTCCACTAGCTTTGTTCGTAGTGATGCTTCCTAAGGCCCACTTGACTTCACATTCCATGATGTCTGGCTCTAGGTTGGTGATCACACCATCGTGATTATCTGGGTCGTGAAGATCTTTTTTGTATATTTCTTCTGTGTATTCTTGCCACCTCTTCTTAATATCTTCTGCTTCTGTTAGATCCATACCATTTCTGTCCTTTATTGTGCCCATCTTTGCATGAAATGTCCCCGTGGTGTATCTTATTTTCTTGAAGAGATACCCCAGGTCCCAGGGCAGAGGAGCCCCAGCAAGATAGTAGGTGCTGGAGCGGCGGCTCTGAGGAGATACCCCACATCCGAGAACAAAGGAGAAACACCAGCAAGACATTAGGAGGGGCGAAATCATGTTTAGAATCAAACCCCATGCCCACCAGAAATGCTCAGAGGGCTCAAACAAACCTTGTGTGCACCAGGACCCAGAGACCCCACAGAGACTGAGACAGGACTGTGTCTGAGTGGCTCCTGTGGAGGTACGGGTCAGCAGTGGGCTGCCACAGGGACAGGGGCTCTGGGTGCAGCAGACTCGGGTATGGCATAAGCCCTCATGGAGAGGTCACCATTAACCCACCATAGAGCTGCCAGAACTTACACAGGACTGGGAAACAGACTCTTGGAGGCCACAAACAGAACCTTGTGCACACCAGGACCTAGGAGAAAGGAGCAGTAACCCCACAAGAGACTGACCCAGACTTGCCCCTGAGTGTCCAGGAGTCTCCAGTAGAGACGTGGATCGGTGGTGGCCTGGTGCAGGGTTGGAGGCTTTTTGAAGGAGGTCGCTGTTATCTTCATTGCCTCCACCATAGTTTGGCCCCAGGTAAATAAGAGGGAGGGAACACAGCCCCACCCCTCAATAGAAAATTGGATTAAAGATTTACTAAGCATGGCCCCGCCCATCAGAACAAGACCCAGTTTCCCCCTCAGTCAGTGTCTCCCATCAGGAAGCGTCCATAAGCCTCTTATCCTTCTCCATCAGAGGACAGACAGACTGAAAACCACAATCACAGAAAACTAACCAGTCTAGTCACATGGACCACAGCCTTGCCTAACTCGAAACTATGAGCCATCCCATGTATGGCCACCCAAGACGGACAGGTCATGGTGGAGAGTTCTGACAAAATGTGGTCCACTGGAGAAGGGAAGGGCAAACCACATCAGTATTCTTGCCTTGAGAACCCCATGAACAGTATGAAAGGTGTAAGACAGAAGCTTTGATGGCAGAGCCAAGGAAAATTCCTGAATCTGAGATGCCTTGCAGGCAATGAGTTTTTAAGAGCAAAAATGTGTGTGTTTGGGGTGGATCAGATGTGGGAGGACACTCATGGGAGACCCGAAGTTCAGTCTTGTCTGAAAGAGCTGGCTGATTTAGGTTTAAACCCCTGCCAAGTGCACAAGATGCCCTGGAGAAGGAAACAGCAACCCACACCAGTATGCTTACCTGGGAAATCCCATGAACAGAGGAGCTGAGTGGGCTACAGTACAGGGGATCACAAAAAAGTCAGACACAACTTAGTGACTACACAACAAACAGGTGTGGGAGCGCAGGCGCCAGGTCATGGAAGAGCCATCAGATAAGAATGTTCTTGATCTCCTTTCCTTAACTTTCTCCTTGCAACCCTGTGTAACAGAAACAGATATGGGGAAGGAGACAAGTGGGGGAATCAGGTCCCCCTACCCAACCCAAACCATTGCAGGGAGTTAGGTCCAGGCTGGGGGAGAGAGAAGACCCATCTTTAGATGGCAGGCACAGCTGTGACTATCATGGGGGTCTGGATGTGTTAGTCCCTGGAATGAAGCCACTTACATTTGCTGGGAGAGACCAGAAAACCCAACAAACATGACTTATATTTAACCCTGGGCAGGAGAGAAACGAGGGCCAGTGAGAGCCAAAAATAAAGTTGCTTACGATTAAATCTCCCAGAAAGTGTTTGTTCAACATTTATTTAATATCGTAAAACTAAAGGAGAGAAAATTTAATCTCCGTCCCTTTTCAAAAATAAATTAAGATCTAAAACTGGCCTCAGAGTGCTCTAGAAACATGTAAACAGAAGTAAAGATAAGCAGACCTCTGCCAGAGGGGGGAAAAATCCACAAACAGTGGAAAACAGGCCCGTCAGTTTATACTAACTGACATCAGTGAAATGTAATTATCTCATTCTTACATCGTTTTAAACACATAAGCATAACATGGCATGCATGAACTTGGAGGAAAAATAACTAGCATTATGGTTATTGCCAGGGTACCAACAGGGCAGACTGATACACCAACCCAAACCCCATATTTAACAACAAGATAATAAAAGATAAATGCATTATGAACCCAACATCTGCGGGTAGATATTACTGCAAGATTAACCCTGAAGGAGGCATGAGGCAGACTAAAGAGAAGGAACATAGGAGGAAAATGTGTCTGGGTTTGGCACTCATGTGGGCATATCTCATTTTACTGCATTTGCAGGGGTTCCTTTATTTTTTTTTTTAACGAACTGAAGCTTTCTGGCAACCTTGAGTTGAGCAAGTCTTCAGGCAGGCACCATTTTTTCAGCAGCATTTCCTCTGCACATCTCTGCACTACATTTTGGTAATTTACATCATATTTCAGACTCCTTCGCTATTATATTTTTCATGGTGATCTGTGATTAGCGATCTTTGATGTTGCCATTGTCCTTGTGTTGGGGCACCATGAACCACTCTCATATAAGAGGGCAGACTTAATGGATAAATGGTGTGTGTTCTGAATGCCTCACTGATTGGCCACTCCCCTGTTTCTCTGCCTTTCTCTCCCTCTATTCTCTGAGACACAACAGTATAGAATTTAGGCCACTTAATAACCCTACAATGGCCTCTACGTGCTCATGTGAAAGGAAGAGTTGCATGTCTCACTTTAAATCAAAAGTTACAAATGATTCAGTTTAGTGAGGAAGGCATGTTGAAAACCAAAAGAGGCCAAAAACGAGGCTTCTTGCCCCAAAAAACCAAGTTCTTGAAGGATATTAAAGAGGCTGACTCCAGTGAATATGTGAATGATAAGAAAGTGAAATAGCATTATCACTGATATGGACAAAGTTTCAATGTTCTGAGTGATCAACACAGCCACAGGATGCCCTTAAGCCAAAATCTAGTCCAGAGCCAGGCCCTAACTCTTTTCTATTCTATGAAGGCTGAAACAGGTGAGGAATCAGCAGAAGAAAAGTTTGAAGCCAACAAAGGTTGGTTCATAAGGTTTAAGGAAGGAATTCATCTCTAATGTTAAAGTGCAAGGGAAGCAGTGCGTCTAATGTAGAAGCTGCAGCAAGCCATCCAGATCTTTGTTGTTGCTGTTTAGTGCCTATGTCGTGTCTGACTCTTTACGGTGCCATGGACTGCAGCACACCAGAGTCCTCTGATCTCCAGTATCTCCCTGAGTTTACTCAAACTCATATCCATTGAGTCGGTAATGCTATCTATCTCATCCTCTGCCACCCCCTAGCTAAGATAACCAATGTAAACAAAACATCCTTCTATTGTGAGAAGATGCCATCTAGGACTTCCATAGCTAAAGAGGAAAAGTCAATGCCTGGCTTCAAAGGTCAGGCTGACTTTCCTATTAGGGGCTAATGCAGCTGGTGACTTGTAGTTGAAGCCAGCGCTCATTTACCATTCAAAATCGTAGAGCCCTTAAAATGATGTTAATTGTACTCTGTCTGTGCTCTATAAATGGAAAACAAAGTCTAGATGACAGCCAATCTGCTTACAACATTGTTTACTGAGCAATTTAAGCCTATTGTTCAGACTCATCACTCAGAAAGAAAAGAAATATTCCTTTCAAAAATATTTCTGCTCATTGACTATGCACTTGGTCATCCAAGAGCTCTCATAGAGATGTACAAGGAGATAATTAACACTGTTTTCATGCTATTAAAACTTTAACAGATGAGGAGATGCTTCTCATGGATGAGCAAAAAATGTAGTTTCTTGGGATGGAATCTACTCCTGCTGAAGATTCTGAGAAGACTGTTGAAATTTGCAAGGAAGGATTTAGAATATTAGGTATATTTGGTTGATTAAGCAGCTGTAGGGTTTGTGACACTGTACAGGAAACAGGGATTAAGACGATCCCCATGGAAAAGAAATGCAAAAAAGCAAAATGGCTGTCTGAAGAGGCCTTACAAATAGCTGTGAAAAGAAGAGAAGCAAAAAGCAAAAGAGAAAAAGAAAGATATTCCTATCTGAATGCAGAGTTCCAAAGAATAGCAAGAAGAGATAAGAAAGCCTTCCTCAGTGATCAATGCAAGGAAATAGAGGGAAACAACAGAATGGGAAAGACTAGAGATCTCTTCAAGAAAATTAGAGATACCAAGGGTACATTTCATGCAAAGATGGGCACAACAGAGGACAGAAATTGTATGGACCTAACAGAAGCAGAAGATATTAAGAAGAGGTGGCAAGAATACACAGAAGAACTATACAAAAAAGATCTTCACAATCCAGATAATCACAATGGTGGGATCACTCACCTAGAACCATACATCCTGGAATGTGAAGTCAAGTGGGCCTTAGGAAGCATCACTACGAACAAAGCTAGTGGAGGTGATGGAATTCCAGCTGAGCTATTTCAGATCCTGAAAGATGATGCTGTGAAAGTGCTGCACTCAATATGTCAGCAGATTTGGAAAACTCAGCAGTGGCCACAGGACTGGAAAAGGTCAGTTTTCATTCCAATCGCAAAGAGAGGCAATGCCAAAGAATGCTCAAACTACCACACAATTGCACTCATTTCACACGCTAGTCAAGTGATGCTCAAAATTCTTCAAGCCAGGCTTCAAGCAATACGTGAACCGTGAACTTCCAGATGTTCAAGCTGGTTTTAGAAAAGGTAGGAGAACCACCATCCACTGGATCATCAAAAAAGCAAGGAAATTCCAGAAAAACGTCTATTTGTGCTTTATTGACTATGCCAAAGCCTTTGACTATGTGGATCACAATAAACTGTGGAAAATTCTGAAAGAGATGGAATACCAGACCATCTGACCTGTCTCTTGAGAAACCTGTATACAGGTCAGGAAGCAAAAGTTAGAACTGGACATGGAACAACAGACTGGTTCCAGATAGGAACGTCAAGCTGTACATTGTCACCCTGCTTATTTAACTTATATGCAGAGTACATCATGAGAAACGCTGGGCTGGAAGAAGCACAAGCTGGAATCAACATTGCCAGGAGAAATATCAATAACCTCAGATATGCAGATGACACCATCCTTTGGCAGAAAGTGAAGGGGAACTAAAAAGCCTCTTGATAAAATTGAAAGAGGAGAGTGAAACAGTTGGCTTAAAGCTCAACATTCAGAAAACTAAGATAATGGCATCTGGTCTCATCACTTCATGGCAAATAGATGGGGAAACAGCGTCAAACTTTATTTTGGGGGGCTCTCAAATCACCGCAGATGGTGATTGTAGCCATGAAATTAAAAGATGCTTACTCCTTGGAAGGAAGGTTATGACCAACCTAGATAGCATACTGAAAAGCAGAGACATTACTTTGCCAGCAAAGGTCCATCTAGTTAAAGCTATGGTTTTTCCAGTAGTCATGTATGGATGTGAGAGTTGGATGGTGAAGAAAGCTGAGCACTGAAGAATTGATGCTTTTGAACTGTGGTGTTGGAGAAGACTCTTGAGAGTCCCTTGGACTGCAAGGAGATCCAACCAGTCCATCCTAAAGGAGATCAGTCCTGGGTGTTCATTGGAAGGACTGATGTTGAAGCTGAAACTCCAATACTTTGGCCACCTCATGTGAAGAGTTGACTCATTGGAAAAGACCCTAATGCTGGGAAGGTTTGGGGGCAGGAGGAGAAGGGGACGACAGAGGATGAGATGGCTGAATGGCATCACCGACTCAATGGATATGGGTTTGGGTAAACTCTGGGAGTTGGTGATGAACAGGGAGGCCTGGCGTGCTGTGATTCAGGGAGTTGCAAAGAGTCGGACATGGCTGAGCGACTAAACTGAACTGAGTGCTTGGGAGAACTGACTCCAGTTTTTAAACAATCTGACTGGAAGTAAAATGGTATCAAACAGCACTGTAAGCTACAGAAAAACTGTTGGTGAGAGGAAGCATCAGCTCATGCAACAAACTTCACTGTTGTCTTCTTTTAAGAAATTGCCACAGCCACACCAGCTTTTAGCAGCCACCACCCTGATCCGTCAACATCCACGAGCACTGAGGCAGGACCCTTCACCAGCACAAAGACCACAAATTGCTGAAGGCTCAGATGACGGTTAGCACTTTTTAGCAATAAAGTATTTCTCGTTAAAGTAGTTATCTGTTTTTAGGTATAATGCCATTGCATGCTTGAAAGACTATTGTAGTATAAACCTAACTTGTACATGCACTGGAAAACCAAAAGGTCATGTATCTTACTATATTGCAATCTTGTGCTGTTGTGGAAGTGAACTCACAGTATCTCCAAGGCTTGTAAAAAATATCAGAACCAGGTTTTCTACTGGGAACTTCTTTCCTAGTGGGTAGTGGTGTGTGGGTAATACTTATACAATTGATTCTTCTGGGGAGGTAAAAGCCACAGTTTGTAGTGTATACTGATTTCCATAGTGTAACTACTTCCACCATGCTGACTTCAAGCTACAAAGTAAATGGAGTCACTGAGCAGAGCTGCACAATCCCTCACCTTGTGTCTCAGCCTTAAAGACAATAGGAGGAAATTACCATCAGCAAAGGGCTTCCTTCAGAGCTCAGTCGGTAAAGAATCTGGCTGCAATGCAGAAGACCCAGGTTCGATTCCTGGGTCAGGAAGATCCCTCGCAGAAGGAAATGGCAATCCACTCCAGTATTCTTGCCTGGAAAATCCCATGGACAGAGGAGCCTGGCGGGCTATCGTCCATGGGGTTGCAAGAGTCGGACACGACTTAATGACTAAACCACCACCACCATCAATAATAGTAAAAGCTGTGATTAGAAAGTCATGTTTCTGAGAGCTTATTGCCATTTGTTTCTAATATTTATTTGACTATATGCTTATATCGTTTGATTTTATATTTTAAATATAATGTTTAACAACAAGCACAAAGTGTCTGGACTTTTCACAGTAGATGTTGGTGAGCCCACCAAGCCAGCTCTAGTACATTCATCAGCTCAGACATCTGATTTCTCCTGCTGACTCTGGGCAAAGATGGTGGCAGGGGAAAATAAAGGGGGTTTTGGCAAAAGTCCAAAGGCTTGACAACACACTCTGTAGGTCAGGCCATGGGGAAGAAACTGACATGCACACATTTTTGGGGGGAGGAGGGGTGGGTTAAAATGGTGTGACCTCTAAGAGTAAAAAGTCTGGCTTAAAACTCAACATTCAGAAAACTAAGATCATGGCATATGGTCCTATCACTTCATGGCAAATAGATGGGGAAACAATGGAAACAGTGACAGACTTGATTTTCTTGGGCTCCAAAATCACTGCAGATGGTGACTGCAGCCATGAAATTAAAAGACACTTGCTCCTTGGAAGAAAAACTATGACAAACCTAGACAGCATATTAAAAAGCAGAAACATTACTTTGCCAACCAAAGGTCTGTCTAGTTAAAGCTATGGTTTTTCCAGTAGTCACGTATGAATGTGAGAGTTGGACCATGAGGAAGGCTGAGTGCCAAAGAATTGATGCTTTCAAACTGTGGTGCTGGAGAAGACTCTTGAGAGTTCCTTGGAACAGTCAATCCCAAAGGAAATCAACCTTGAATATTCATTGGGAGGGCTGATGTTGAAGCTCCAAAACTTTGGCAACTGGATGCAAAGAGCCAACTCATTGGAAAAGACCTTGATTCTGGGAAAGATTGAGGGCAGGAGGAGAAGGGGGTGACAGAGAGTGAGATGACAGTATGGCATCACTGACTCAACAGACATGAGTTTGAGCAAACACCAGGAGACAGTGAAGGAGAAGGAAGCCTGGAATGCTGTGGTTCAGGGGGTCACAAAGAGTTGGACATGCCTGAGTGACTGAACAACAACAACATAATAATATACATATTTGCCCTTTGTCTCAGTGATTACACTGTGGGGCAATTATACTTTCAGGCACTTCTACAAGAATGAAATGCATGTGCAAAGTTATTCATTGAGGCATTGAGCAAAATATTGTGAACAACCCAAATTTAGATTAACAGGGAATTGGATGTATAGTCTATGTAATATCCACACAGTGAAATGCAATGCAGTCATTAAAAAAGAAATAGTTCAAGCTATATTGTTAATTCTTTAAAAAGATACAGTAAAATATATGTAAATACTCATCTATCCTTTGTACAGGCATACTGCAATACATAAAATTAATAGTGATTTTGTTTTCTTACTGTGTAATTTTGCTTTCAAAGAAACATACTATCATTCAAAGCCTCTCCAAGAATTAAAAAACCTACATATCAGCCTCTCAAAGCAGATCAGTGGTTTTTTTTTAAATGTAAATGTTTCCAATACCACATCATGAATCTGACTGTAATACCGTGCTCCATAAAAATTTTATTATGGTTAGTGAACAGGCTTTGCCTGCATGACCACAAACTCTCTTCATGTCTGATGTTTGGTTACCTTGAATTTGATCTGATGACTATAGCACACAGCATCAAATCTGAATGTTGACTTCAGCATCCACGAATAACAGAAAATTAACTTTTCTGTTTTTAAATTGAGCATCTGTGTGTGTGTGTGTGTGTGTGTGTGTGTGCGCGCGCGCGCGTGCATGTACACAGAGGCCTGTGTGTGACCCTGCTAACAAAAACACACTAACACACACTTGCTGTAAGCTCAGGTTCAGCAAAAACCAATGAACCTTAAAAAGAATCTTTTCAATCTTGGGCTGGGAAAAACAGCAGATTACAGGGAGCAAATCGTTGCTGTAATAGCAATTTTAATTGCTGGTTATACTTTGAATCCACATTACTTTAAAAGAAAAGGCAGTGCTGATACCTAGTGCTATCAAATTTGGAGGTCTGAGCGATTCAGTCAAATAAATTATTGAATCGTCCACTCTCAGCATTATTCTCTTGTTTTCCATCCTCTTAACCTCATGTGTCAAAGAAGGATGAATTCCTGAAATAAAGGAAGTCATCTAACATCTAAATCTCACATTGGAAAAATACCGAGACTTAAATTTTTCATGGCAAAGCTATACTAAATATTCATAGAGTTTGGCTTTCCTTGACACAAATGCAGGCAGCAGAAATAAAACTGACTGACAGTGGATAAAGAACACAGGCAGACAGGCATAGTTCATCCGTCTCCTGTTTGAACTTGTATCCTCACTGAAGGTCCCAGTAATACACCTTCGGGGACAGGCTGTTCTGGATGGTACCTTCCAGAACCTTAGAGGCTGGATCCTCTGGGCAGTTGTTCCCTATTTATTTGGTTGGCAGCATCTGACAATGCTAGTGACAGATGTGTCATAGAGTGTCAGCCACACTGTGGGAACCACCACCCCTTTCTGTGTGTCATGTCTCTGGACTTTCTACCCTGCCAGGCTGTGTAGTCCTGGGCTCAGCTGAGCAGCCCTCCTGAATGGGGTCTTCACCTTAAACTAAAGGTAATGAAATGCTTCCACCAACATCAGTCCCCCCAGAACTGTGTCTCTGAGCCAGTCTACCAGTCTTCTTGAACTCTCCAAGCAAGGCGGAATCTCCTCCTCATTTGTATACAGGGATTGGAGGTGTGTATGTGTTTTATTCATCAGATCTCATGTTACCCTCATGGTGCAACATAGGAGCATAGATACCAAAAGTCATATGGCTGGAAAGTACTTTAGAACTGAACCTGCCACATATCCACCCTGTCACATCTTTACTGGAGTGGATTCTGAAAGTCAAAGTTGCATCTGACTCTTTGCGACCCCATGGACTATACAGTCCATGGAATTTTCCAGGCCAGAATACTGGAGTGGGTAGCTTTTCCCTTCTCCAGGGGACCTTCCCAACCCAGGGATTGAATCCACGTCTCACACATTGCAGGCGGATTCTTTTCCAGCTGAGCCACAGGGGAAGCCCAAGGGAGGGAGTGAATTCTAGAAGGGGGAATTTCTATGTTGGGAATGAGTGGGTTTTGTTTCATTTTGTCACTTCCTTTGGAAAAACCTCAAACTTACAGGACAGTTGCAGGTACAGCTATGTCTCTTTTACCTATATTTACAAATGGCTAACATTTTGCTACATTTGCTTCATCATATAGATAGATAGGCAGGCAGACACCCATATATATATATGTAATAAATATTATTATAAAATCAATTAAATATTGCAGACAATATGACCTTTTGCCCCTAAAAATGCCTGTTTCAGCATATATTTCCTAAGAGCAAGGTTATTATCTTACATAGCCACAGCAATCAAATTCATAAAATGTAACACTGACATACTACTACACTGAGGCTGTATAAATGTCCTATTACCCATTAAACTTTGACTCAGTTTTAGTATCCATTGATGATATTTGCCAGAATCAATTATATCCATGATACTTGCAAATGGTGGAAGGGTTTTTCATTGGCATTCTACTCTAAGAAAGAGTTTCTCCAGTTATTTGTTGGTAGTTTGTTTTAAAATTCATATATTTATTCTTATTAAAACTTTATATTATGGTATATGGATTATGGACTGTGACAATGATTTTCTTGCAAACTGTCCTAGGTTTGACCACTGGCAGTTTGTACTGTTTGGCTATTATGGATAGGACTGCTTTAAACATTCCTGTGCAAGTTTTGTTTGAACACCTGTTTCAGTTCTTGGGGTCTTTCCTCTCCCATTTTAAAACCTTTTGGCTATTTGGGTCTCCTTGGAATTCCCTATGAATTGTAGAATTGGCTCTCCCATTCCTATAAAAAAAGCCATTGGGACTTTAAGAACAATTTGACTGACTCTATAGATCCTTCAGTTGTCATCTTAATAACAGGTAATTCACCAGTTTTTCTACAACACCCCCCCACACTTTTGTGTCTATTGACTTTAGAGTTAGCCCTACACATAGATGCAATTTTATATACTGTTTCTTGGAGTCTTTTTTTAAAACATGTATTGATTATTCATGACACAAACTACAGCTCAAAGAAATCAGAAGTGATTCCTATAAACATCTCCCATGAGTGGAAATGTATTTTCTGAAAATGAAAGTCGTCCCATAGTCCAAAAGCAATGAAAAGCTATGAAACCCAATGACCCAAATGTAATAAAACCAGGCATTCCATTGTAAACTGTTCAGGATGCTTAACAACAAGAACAACATTCTCTCTCTGCTCCCTCCTCTAAGTGGTATCTCCCAGAAAGAAGCTTGTACTCACTCTACTCATCAGCAAGTGTTAATCGCTCAATCATGTCCGACTCTTTGTGACCCCATGAACTGTAGCCCCCCAGGCTCCTCTGTTCCTTGGAGTCTCCAGGAAAGAATACTGGAGTGGGTTGCCATTTCCTTCTCCAGAGGATCTCCCCAACCCAGGGATTGAACCTGGGTCTCCCGCATTGCAGGCAGACTCTTTACCGCTGAGCCACCAGGGAAGCCCACAGCCTCCTCTGGCACCCCAATCTCTGTGGCTGCTGCAAACTCTATAGAGGTTGCCTGGCTCTGGTGGCTGCGGGGGTTGGGGCTTGGTGGTCCCACAGGACTAGACTCACTGGAGACAGAGTCCTTAAACGGTCGCCACCACCACCACCCCGCCAGGAAAAGCAAGAGGCAAACCTTGGAGGAGCCTGGACTTTCTGTCAAGAGGCACATTCACTTGTCCTCACAGCTGCAGCCTGAGGGGCAGCTTCTAATTAAGCTTATCTAGTTCAATACAACCCTGTCCAGAGACATTGGCGTGTTCCTGTCTTCTTTGCGGTCTCATCTGCGGCTGTGCTACAGAAGGCTGGTATATCCCAGAGGACAGCTTTCACACGTGGCTGGTGCCCTGGTTTTTGCAGCTGCTGCCCGAGGAGCTGGGGGGTAGGGGAAATCCCCCTTGGTTACCTGGCTCAGGTGGCTATGGGGGCCTTGTGTTCCGGGGTCTCTTGGGACAGTAACAATCAGAGACAGTTCTTGGCAGGCTCCCAGCCCCAGGGCACTACAAAGACAGCTGATGGAAATGCTCCCAGGCTCTCTGTGAAAGGGGCCTATTTGCTTGTCCTGGAGCTTAAGCTCAAGGGCAGGCATCTCATGTGGCCCACATCTCCCAGGAGGCCAAGGCCGGTGGGCATTGGCTTAACACTCTCCCACTGCCTTGCTTCCGCTTGTCAGCATCCCTCGGAAATGAGCTTGTACATGAATGTAGTGCCCTGGATTTCATGGCTGATGCCCAGGGAGGTCCCTTCATTGCCTGGCTCTGGTGGCCAGCAAGGCTTGCATCCCAGTGTCCCATGGGATTGTAACAAATGAGGACAAAGTTTCCAGCCGGCTACCACACAGGGCACAGCACAGACAGCGGACTGAACACACCCCCATTCTCTCTGAGAAAGAGACAGACTCCCCCTGGAGCCCCAGGTTGAGAGGCAGGCTTCAGGCTCTCACACGCCTAGGGGTGCCCTGAGGTGCAATCCAAGGGTGGAGACCAGGGGGGGCCCTTTCTGCACTCTCCCTCTGCCTCACTTCTGGAAAGGAGCTTGCACACTCACCTGGCACTGATTTTTGTGATTGCTGCCAAGGCGACACCTCTGGACCGCCCGGCTCTGGTGGCCAGTGGACCTTTGCCACAGTCCGGGTGGGCTGCAGGCGTCCCTGGTTGCTCAGATGGTGAGAAGTCTATCTGCAATGTAGGAGACCCAGGGCTGGGATCCCTGGGTCGGGAAGGTCCCCTGGAGAAGGTAATGGCGATCCACAACAGTACTCTTGCCTGGAGAACCCCATGGACAGACAAGCCTGGGGGGCTACAGTCCATGGGGTCGCAGAGAGTCAGACGTGACTGAAGGCTGCTGCCTGAGGAATCGGCTTCCCATCAGCCCGAATCTAAGCACTTTACGATTCTCCACTTCGGACACTGACAGGCGTTGGCACACCCTCCACTACTGGGAGCCACTAAAACAGTCGCTTAGACGATCACAAAAGTTTAAGAGGCAACCAAGAGCAAGGGCAGAGTTAACGCTCGTTTCCTACACAAGGCCACTTCTTTGAGACGGAGAGAGGTGGCTGCTTTGTTTAATGCATAGAAACAAACACAGCGAGTCAAGTGAAATGAAGACGCTGAGGAATAGCCCAAAAAAAGTAAGAGTAATCACTTTCAAATCCATTTATGAGGCATACATTTCCCTGATACCAAAACCAGAGAAGAACACCATAAGAAAATGATAGGCCCATAGGCCTGATGAACAAGCTGTTAAAGTCCTCAACAAAATACTAGCCAATGAAATTCAACAATATCTTAAAAGGATCATATGCTGTGACCATGTGGGATTTATTTCAGGGATACAGGGATGGTTCAACATTCACAATAATCAATGTAATATGTCATACCAACCAAAAAAAGACAAAAATTATGTGATCATGTCAATAGGTGCAGAAAAAGCATAGAACAAAATCCAACACCCATCTTATAATAAAACTCTCAACAAAGAGGACATAGAGAATGTATCTCAACATAATAAAGGCCATATGTGACAAATCCATATAAGATGCCATGTATGACATTATAGTCAATGGTGAAAAGCTGGACGCTTTTCCTCTAAGATCAAGACAGTGATGCCCATTCTTGCCACTGTTATTCAACATAGTATTGGAAATTCCAACCAGAGCAATTAAATAAGAAAAAGAAATAGACAGTACTCACATCTGGAGAATTCCACTCCAGTGTTCTTGCCTGTAGAATTCCATGGACAGAGGAGCCGGGAGGTCTACAGTCTGTGGGGTCACAAAGAGTCAGACAAAATGGTGCGATTAACACTTTCACTTTTCACATATCAGAAAAGAAGTATAACTGTCACTATTTGCAGATGACATGAAATTTTGCATATGGAAAATCCTAAAGATTCCATACACACACAAAAAACTGTAGAATAAACGCATTCAGGATAGCTTTGGGTTACAAAATCACTACACAAAAATCTTTTGTGTTTCTATACTCTAACCTTATGCAGTTTCCATAAATGTTATGGCCAAATTCAAATAATACATTTCTTCAGGTCATTTTCAGCCACAAGAAGAACCATTTCATTTCAGTAATCAAATGTCCAACTGATGTCAAATAACCTTATTCATTTAAACCAACTCCTCTCCTCTAGCTCTGGTGTAATTTGACCTTGAAGGCTCATTCTTAGCCTGCTCTGGTTTTCTGCACCTGCTTCCATGCACTAGGCTTCCCCAAGCTCCCACGGTGCTGAACAGGAACCGGGAAGAGCAGAAAGGAACAGTGGGCAAAGACACTCTATGTGTTTACTATACCAAATCCTCTTCTGTCATATATGGGCAAACTACATTTCCCAGCTTCGTCTGCAGTCAGTTTGGCTAATAAAAGTCACTTCCAGACCAAGGCAGGTAAGAGCCTGTGTACTGGCCCACTCGTCCTAAGGTCCCTGATGCAACAGCCTTTGAGACCACGTCTACTAGATAATAGAGCAACAAGAGGCAGCAAGGCACCCAAACCCCGTCCATCTCCATACCAGCACTGGGTAAAGCTGGTGTGGTTCTCAGTTAACTGATGATTGCAGCATAATCAGTTCTACCAGGACTGATGCCAACAGGAAAGTTGATAGGTAGCTGCGATGGTTGCAACCACGCATTGTCTTGGGGTGAGGCAACTTCCAGACACTGATTCTTTCTCTCCCAGGGGCACTTTCACAAGATCCTCAGAGAGCGCCCCTCCCCTACCTGGCTGCTCTTGACTCCTCAGCCCCTGACTTTCCCCTTGGTCCCTTCAGCCCTCCAGACAGCCCTCTTAGAGCACAGGGTTTTAAAGGACTAGGCTGGTCATATCTGGTCCAGGGGTGCCACATATATAATGCTCCTAATGCAAGCCCATCTTTCCCTCTTTCTGCTTCTCTAGCCAGTTATCAAAACCACTTGAGTTTAGATATTTTTTAAGCCATACATCAAATCCCAGTTCTTCTGTGACCTGCAAACGACAGGAGACACATCAAACTTTCTGGGTGAGGCCCTCAAAGTCCCTCCCCACTTGGCTTGAAATAAGGAGAAACAATTTCCTGTTCTGTAGCAAACAAGGAAATGCTACAGTTTTGTCCTACTTTTCTTGAGCCTACACTGTTTCTACTGGAAATGGATGACCAACCGTGCTAACCAATCTCAGTCTGTCTCTTGGTCTTGAATTTAGACCTACTTAGGGGTTAATCAACTTAGTGAAAGTGAAAGTCACTCATTCGTGTCTGACTCTTTGCAACCCCATGGACTATACAGTCCATGGGATTCTCCAGGCCAGAATACTGGAGTGGGTAGCTTTTCCCTTCTCCAGGGGATCTTCCCAACCCAGGGATTGAACCCAGGTCTCCCGCTAGAGATACTTACAAATCACAATTGAACCTGAGAAGGAAAATAGCCTTACATCCAATTATATCAGTAAAGCCATCACTGGGTTTTTTTTGCTACTTCAATTATCCAAAACCATCTGAGAGTTACTTTACTAAGACTCTGCTTCTTCCATCAATAAAATGGGAATAATAAAGATAAAATGAAACCATGCATTCAATAAATGTTTTTAGTTTTATTATCACATGGAAACTAAAGAGGATTGTGTGCACCAAGTGAGATAAAGCATGTAGAAATATTTTATAATACGGAAAGGACTATTTGTATAGGAAATATAGGAAACCTATATTATTTACACAGAAAGTATGAGAAAACACACAAACATACTGGTACAAGCTATGCTGGCAAAAAATTGCTGTATTATATGGTATGCTTAAATTGCTTAAACACACACACACACAGAAGTTTCAAGGCAACCTATGAGAATGTGTTTTATGTAATCATTTAAAATTTATCTCTTTATTTTTGGCTGCACTAGGTCTTCATTGTAGCATGTGGGCTCTCTCTAGCCGCAGTGAGTGGAGGCTACTCTTCGTTGTGGTACCCAGGGTTCTCATTGCAGTGGCTTCTCTTGTTGCAGAACACAAGCCCTGTGGGCTTCCCAGCTGGTGCTAGTGGTGAAGAACCGTCCTGCCAATGCAGGGGTTGCAAGAGACCTGAGTTCAGTCCCTGGGTCAGGAAGATCCCCTGGAGGAGGGCATGGCAACCCACTCCAGTACTCTTGCCTGGAGAATCTCACGGACAGAGGAACCTGGTGGGCTACAATCCACGGGGTTGCAAAGAATCAGATACCACTGAAGGCATTTAACACACATGCACGCACATGCACAGGCTCTAGCCATGCAGGCTGCAGCGGTTGCACCACACGGGCTCTGGAGTGCTGGCTCAGTAACTGCGGCCCACGGGCTTAGCTGTGCCGCAGCCTGTGGGTTCTTCTCGGGTCAGGGATCGAACCTGTGTCCCCTGTATCAGCAGGTGAATTCCTAACCACTAGACCACCACGGAAGCCCCTACCAAGACTTTAAACAGCAAAACTGCTAGGAACACAGAAGCCTGCTGTCACCACTGCTTCTCTCCCTAAGAATCTCTCTGTGCCCCAGAGAAGCCAGTAACAGCTGAGCATTCCCTGGTCCCCATTCCATAGAAATTCCATGTCCCCCTCTCTGGGGTAAAGACGTCTCCTCGTAGGCAAATGGCTCCTAAACTCTGGTTTTGAATGGATCACAGTTGTGTGTAACAGAATACTGATGAAGACTCAGGCCTTTCTTGACTTTTGACTTCAAAAAGCCACAGTGTTGATTTGGTTTCTAGCTTCCAAACTCCTGTTGTCTTCCTGAATAACTTTAGGTCGGTTCTTTACCAATCATTCAAGAAGTGAATTCAATTATTTCCAAATGAAATGTATTTTCTTTTCCAAATGTATTTCCCTTCTCAACCTCATTCAGAAATTAGAAGCTGGAGGGATCCCATTTTGATGGCAAACTGCCTGGTTCCATCAGTTTTGGCAAAAAGCAAGAACAAATAATTCTGACCTGGAGCTGATGGCTCCAGGCTTCACACTGCAAATATAAGGAAACTGAAATCCTTGCCTAATGAAGTATTGGGAGGTTACAGAATAAATTACTTCAAATTTATGTACTTTTTTCCAGACACGTGCATAAACCCACTAATTTTCATTATGAAATTACATTCATAAATATAGTTCAGCTTCTAGATCTATATTACAGAAATGCTGGCTCAAATATACTGAGATACATGTACAAGATATTTCTACCCTGAGATACTCATTCAGTTTGCTTGGAATGCTCTTGGGTCAAATACTCACATGGCTTGCTCCCTGACTTTACCCGGTTCTCAGTTCAAATGGTACTTTGCAAAGAGAACTCCCTCAAACTCCCTACCCAAAACAGATCCATCACTCCCCATTCTCTGCCACTGTGTTCAATGAACCTCACTGGTCTACCAGAACGCCAAGCCAGCCAAAGAAGCCATTTGCCTTGGTTCTACATGTATGTGTGAATGTCCACAAAAGGAAAGTTCTGGGAGCCTCTTTGCCTCATGACAGTCAAGAGATGTTTCTAGGTGCTATTTTTGAAACACAAACGGATAATTTTGCTGACGGATTCAACTTTTTAATGTTCTAAAAATAGGTCTAAAGTCATAGAAGTTACAACGAAAGCACACATTTATATACCTGACTTAGCTGCTAGAAGTCAATGTTAATGCCTTTACACTCATGTAACATTTTACAATTTAGCAAAACATTTTTACACCAATTATTTACCTTTATCTTCACCCAAATCCTCTGATGCCAAGCAGACAGTATCCTCATTTTACAAATAAGTAAACTAAAGCTGAGACTAATTATGTGCATTGTTTACACTCACACAGCTAAAACAGTACATTCAGTACAAGAATCTGGGAAACCTGATTTTTAATCCCTGACAAGTAATTAATGTATACCTCCTGACTACCTTTTTTTAAATACAAACTTACAGAATTTTGCTTAATAAGGAAAACCCTAAAGTAATAAATTTACTTGTAGGTAGTCAAATGTTTAATGAAATAATGAGTAAGCAAACAAAATATTTTCAAGGAATAGCAACTATTGTTTTCAAAAACACGACAACTAAAACTAAAGCAGCAAAAGAGATCTTAAGGAAATCTCTCACAATAAACAGACAAGTGGTCCTTTATGATCTGTACTTGCAAATTATGTATATATTAGGTTAGCCAAAAGTTTGTTCTATTTTAAGTAAAAAACAAAAGATAATATTCATATTCACCAAGAACTTTATTGAATAATGAATCCACTAACCAAAGGAACATTTTGGCCAACACAATATAAGACCTCCTTGTAAACAACTGTTTGTCAACCATGAATGGATGTACGTAGGCAAACTGATGATGTAAAAAGTAATTCAGCCAAATCCTATGGGAGAAATAAAACAATTAGAATCAGTGCAGTCAGAAGCTAAAGTTTCTATATTTTAGGAGTGCCTCCTCCTCAGCTTTCCTGTCTCTAAATTATTAGTATGTTTTCCCAAGATTTAGCCTTTACTTTTTTTGCAGGTACCATAAAAAAAATTCCCATGAAAATTAATTGCTGTCATGGGAAAAATTCCCCATGAAAATTAATTAGGATTGTAAAAATAAAGAACCAATGCTTAGGTACATAATACTGAGCATTGGTGCTATTCGCACTCTTTTCCTTGATGCCATTATAGGGAAAAATCATCCTGTCCCAGTTTCTTGCTGGACCACAGACATCCCAGAAGTGCAGTATCAGCAAAGTTAAAACAGAAGAAAGTAGGGATTTCATAGCCACTGCTGGGGGAGCGAGAGGGAGGTATTAATTAGGGCTTCCCAGGTGGCACTAGTGGTAAAGAACCCACATGCCAATGCAGGAGACGCAAGAGACCTGGGTTGGATCCCTGGGTGGTGAAGATCCCCTGGAGGAGGGCAGGGCAACCCACTCCAGCATTCTTGCCTTGAGAATCCCGTGGACAGAGAAGCCTGGTGGGTTACAGTCCATGGGGTCGCAAGGAGTCAGAGACAGACAGCTAAAGTGACTTAGCACGCATGCAAGAGGGCTGATTAGAGAACAACTGTGATGACAGAACACAGCTCTGTTGGGCTGATCCAAAACTAGGTCTCCATTGAAACTTTTCTAATTATATCCACATTGTTGACTTAAAAATAGTCTTGTGATGATGTATCTATTTTCTGCCAGGGACAGGAGGTAAAGGAAAAGCTCTCTTATGTTAAGAGGCAGGGGGGAAAATGCAAACATAAATCGTGGCATTGAATATCAAGCAAGATACAAAAAGCCTGGAGAAAAGAAAGGTCAGACTAGGCTGCAGCCCCAGGAAAGTGGACAGAATGAATGCAGATATGCTAATGACGTGGCAAGGCTGTGGGAGAAATTGTGACAGGTGAGGAGGGCCCCTCAAAGGAAAGCAGGGGCGACAATGAAGATAAGGCAGAGATTTGGAAGCATGAAAATCGAGCTGTGGATGAAAAACTATTGCCTGCCTTATTAGGAAACAAAGGGCCCTGAGGCCATCAAGCCATCAGCCACGCCCAGCAGTGCACCCTGCGGGAACTTGGGATGGAAAAGAGCTGGCTACTGCCCCCAGATAGCTGAGCCGCAGCCGAAGGAGCAGTATCAGTGAGCCCAGACTCTTGCATCCTTCATATACATGCATGCTAAGTCCCTTCAGTCGTGTCTGACTCTGACCCCATGGACTGTAGCCCACCAGGCTCCTCTGTCCATAGGATTCTCCAGGCAAGAATAGTGGAGTAGGTTGCCATGCCCTCCCAGATCCCTGGGTCTTCCTGGCCCAGGGATTGAACCCAGGTCTCCTGCATTGCAGTCAGATTCTTTACCATCTGAGCCACCAGGTAAAGCAACTATCCTCCAAATAAAAATAAATAAAGTAAAATGCCTAGTTTTCTTTAATGGTAATCTTCTGATGTTCTGACTACTTGGTATTTGTTACAAAAACCCCTATCCATCCCGGCTTCTCCCTTACGTCTTTGGAGCCCTCCCTCAGAGTGATCTGAGAGGCTGCCTTATAGGCTTAAGTCCTCAGAAAATCCCCCGAATAAAACATAATTCTCAATGTTTAGGTGGTACATTATTTTCCCCAGTCAACAGAACTCAATTTCTAGAAGAATGGTTTTCTACTGATAGAAAATCAGCTTTCATCCTAATTTTAAACCTTAACATGTTTAACAGCGGTGTTTCAAACTCTTCCCCACATGTACAGGCTTGAGAATGTGGGGGGCTACAGCTTAATGAAATGGCAAATTCCCCCCTAGCCCCCATGTCAAAATATATACACTCCATGTTGAAATACAGATGTGTCTTTGTATCTGCTACCAAAGATACAGTCCTGTTGTAGCCAGTCCTGCTGAACCATGGGTAACACCTCAAGGTGAATATCTAACCTAGGTTACAACCAAGTCTCCCACCCAGCAGACGTATGTTCTCCGATAAGGGCATCCCCAGAGCATGTGCAATGTCAGCTGCAAACTGGCCGTTGCCAAGAGGGCTTGTCACTTACTTCTGTAAGGAATGGATCATGTGCTGCTGCAGCTGGCTGACCTTCAACCCCCCCGAAGGAGTTGAGGGTGGAGAGAAGAAATAAGGCACTCTGCGCTCAGGGGGAAACCAGAAGGACAGGTCTTCAGACAGTTAGAAATTCTCAGGAGTTGATTTTCTGAGCCCAGTTCTTATCTTTCCTCATATCTAGAAAAGCACTAAAGATCCTTCACGGTGACCCTGTTCCTCCTGACTAGCTAAGTCTTCATGCTGCTGCTGCGGCTAAGTCGCTTCAGTCGTGTCCCACTCTGTGCAACCCCATAGACGGCAGCCCACCAGGCTCCCCCGTCCCTGGGATTCTCCAGGCAAGAGCACTGGAGTGGGTTGCCATTTCCTTCTCCAGTGCATGAAAGTGAAAAGTGAATGTGAAGTCGCTCAGTTGTGTCTGACGCTTCGCGACCCCATGGACTGCAGCCCACCAGGCTCCTCCGTCCATGGGATTTTCCAGGCAAGAGTACTGGAGTGGGGTGCCATTGCCTTCTCTGAAAGTCTTCGTGAGACTAACAGAAACCTTCTGGAAAATACGTGCTTGATTGCAAGTAGTCCCCCTTCACCGAAATCACATCTACACTGACCTTTCCCCACGCCTCTGTGGAGCAGTCTCTCAGAGCTATCTGAGGTGCTGTCTCTCGGGCTGCAGTTCTCATTTCACCCCAAATTAAACTTACCTCTCAGCTCTCACATCACGCATCCTTTTAGTCGGCAGCACATTCTTTAGTGCAGAAGGGGCTGAGTGGCATGTGCTGAGCTGGGACAGTACCCTTCCATATCTATTTATCTCCAAGAAAAGTACAGACGTATGTCTAGGCTGTCTGGGGAATTCTAATAAGAGAAACATTGCTAAACTCCACTGAAACACGGAAGTGTGCCAAGACCTTGTATATTCTCCTGAGGTTTGATTACAAAGTAAAACATTTGGAATGAGATGGTTATATCCATGCCTCAGAGAAAACCATTGGTTTTCTAAAGTAAAATACCTACATGTCTAGGTGCTAGCATTTCTGCAACTTTTTCTCTGAATTTATATAATCTAATTGAGTCTGTGTGTATGTTTTCCAGTTCTACTAAGAACCAGTATAAAAACATTCCTAAGCTTTTTTTCTCATTACACATCAGCCACTAATCCCTTTAACACTTATCCATTTTTTTCCCAAATATCATTACCATATTGAATTCTTAATTCCATACTTCTAAACTACTTTCAGAGCTTTGGAACTACTCACACTGCTTCACACTACTCTCCTTCAAATCAGCTTTGTATTTAGCCTCAAATTGTTTCTTCTCAAGGCACCAGTGAGCTTCCCTGACGGCCCAGCAGGTAAAGAATCCGCCTGCAGTGCAGGAGACACAGAGGATGTGGGTTCGATCCCTGGATCAGGAAGATCCCCTGGAAGAGGAAATGGCAACCCACTTCAGGATTCTTGCCTGGAGAACCCCATGGACAGAGGAGCCTGGTAGGCTCCAGTCCAGGAGGTCACAGTGAGATGGACATGACTTAGCAACTAAGCAGAGCAAAGCACCAGTACAATTTTTATTTAAAGTATCTTAATGACTGCATCGTTTCTAGTCAACCAGGTAGCCACCCCGCTTGGCTGAGCATCCAAGGATTCTCCTGGAATGGATAAATCCCCAGTTTTGGAGTCTCATCCATCTCCCCCTTTCCACAAAGCTCTGCTCTAGCCCATCAGAAGTACTGCCTTCCTTGAACCAGCTGTGAACTTGGCTCGTTCTATGGCTTCTGTCCCTGCTCCTCCTTCAAGATCCGATAAGCCAGACTCCATCCCTGAGCCCCTCTCCGGGAAGCACCCAGAGGCACGGATCTCAGACTCTACTTCTCCCAGGGCTGCCCTGCCCTCTCCTCTGCCCACCTCCTGTAGACTTTGCTGTCTGGTTTATCTCCCAGGCTTTCGCCTTTTCCCCAGGTGTTCTGGTTCCTCTGACATTCCTCCTGTCTCTGGTTTAACCTCTGTGCCTCAACTCAGTATCAAAACAATCCTGTCCTCCCACTCCAGACTTTCGACTGATTTTTTATTAACTCTTCCTTCCCCTCCTCCTGACTGCCTCCCAGCTACTTCAACCTGATCCTTTCCCCGACTCATAGGAAGAATTACTATGGAATCTCCGCCCTCCTCCAGGAACCTCTAGAACCCCACTGGGGGTCCAGCCTGGAAAGGGTCAGCCAGTGGCTCCTGCAGCCCCTTCCTGGCTGTGACTGCCATCTTGTGGACATAGACAGTAACTGCACTAGGGCTGGCCTCAAACACTCACCTAAGGACCAAAAGACTTCTTCATGACAAACAAGGTACCTTAAATACTGCCTTTTGCACCATGCCTATACCGGGTGTTCCAGGCAAATGAAAGTTCTGTTGTTGTTGTTGTTGCTAAGTCATGTCTGACTCTGCAACCCCATGCACCACACCAGGCTTCCCTGTCCACTATGTTCCAGAGTTTGCTCAAATTCATATCTATTGAATCAGTGATGCCATCCAACCATCTCATTCTCTATCATCCCCTTCTCCTCCTGCCCTTCATCTTTCCCAGCATCAAGATATTTTCCAATGAATCAGCTCTTCACATCAGGTGACCAAAGTATTGGAGCATCAGCATCAGTCCTTCCAGTGAATATTCAAGGTTGATTTACTTTATGAAAGGCACGTTCCAGGTTTGCTCAAATACTACCCCTGGTAGGGATATTGGGGTACCAATCTCATAAAACATCTCATACAAAACACTCTATCCTGCAGAGCACTTAGCACCATGCTTTTTCCTAAGCTCTTACTAAATGTTCTGGAAAATTCCAAATCTAGCTGTTTAAACCACGGCCCTATAATTAACTTGGAGGTGACGTACTTCAGCTGCAAATCAAATGCCAGGACGCTTTGCCTACCGATAGATTCCAAAAGGCTATTTTTAGTTTCATGTGTTTTGTGAGAAATTTAAGCTTGTAGTCTCTAGATACAATCCCACTAAATATAACAGTGGATCAGACTTCTGAAGTTTTAAAACAAGACAGATTCTCATTTTCCTTGTGAACATACATTCTGTAGACAACTCTTTTCTCTCTCTCTCTTTTTTTCATCCTGCTATGTTTTCTGTATTTGCCCTTCCTCCTGGGGATTCTCTGTTTGCCTCCCTGCCCTCCCCACCTTCCACTCACATCACATCTTTCTATTCCCCGCTCTGTGACCAGGAGACTGAGCAATGCAGAAGAAACCCCTGGGCTCTAGGACTTCCTATGGAGTTGGGTCCTTGAAAGGAAAGAACATCTTCAGGAAAGCTGTGTATTAGCCGGCTAGGGCTGCATAATGACAAACTGGCTTGACCAACAGAAGTTTACTTTCTCACAAATAGGAAGACTACAGGTCCCAGATCAATGTGTCAGCAGTGTCTGGCAGGGTTGATGTATTCTTGTTAGGAAAATACCTAGGGATAATAACCAGTCTTTTCTTTCCTTATCTCCTGAGCCCCAATGATTTGTGAATCAGTAGCTTCATGGCCACAGGGGAGAACTAAGCCAGCCTAGAACAGAACAGTCAAATTCTGAGTGAGGCAGTTAACTGTAAGAGAAGAATAATAGTCTGGAACAATGAAGGAGGATTTGAGAGAGGCAGGAACTTGGGAAAGAAATGTGTTTGGAATACTATCAACTTGCTTTTTTGTTGCTTACCAAGAACAAAATATGGATAAGCCAGCAATTCCATTTCTGGGTATTGATCTAAGGGAAATGAAAACACTAACTCAAAAAGATAACTGCACCCCCCCATGTTCACTGCAGCATTATTCACAATTGCCAAGGCATGGAAACAACCTAACTGTCCATCAGTGGACAAACAGATAAAGAAAAGGCAGTACGTAGTTGGGGCTTCCAGGTGATTTGGTGGTAAAGAATCTGCCTGCCAGCGCTGGAGATGCAAGAAACGCACTTTACGTCGCTGGGTCTGGAAGATCCCCTGGAGAAGGGAATGGCCACCCACTCCAGTATTCTTTCCTGGAGAATCACATGGACAGAGGAGCCTGGCAGGTTACAGTCCATGGGGTCACAGAGTCGGACACGACTGAGTGACTGAGCACACACACAGATATATACACGAGAGGGAGACAAACACTAAACACATACACACATATACCTGTATAAACCGAGTGACTATCTCTTAAAGTGCACGTACAGATGCTTATATGCACATTATACACATGTACGGACAATCGGTATGTGTGTGCATGGAAACGTTTATATGCATATGCACAATGTATGTGTCAGCTTAGTTCAGTCGCTCAGTCATGTTCCAACTCTTTGCGACCCCATGGACTGCAGCACACCAGGCTTCCCTGTCCTTCACCATCTCCCAGAGCTTGCTCAAACTCATGTCCATTGAGTCTGTGATGCCATCCAACCATCTCATCCTCTGTCGTCCCCTTCTCCTCCTGCCTTCAATCTTTCCCAGCATCAGAGTCTTTTCCAATGAGTCAGTTCTTCGCATCAGGTGGCCAAAATACTGGAGCTTCTATGATGTGACAGGAACTTTGTTAACATTTTTATGTGTTGAAGTAGAGTTGGCGCACAATATTATGCTAGTTTCAGGTGTACTACATAGTAATTTGATGTTTGCATAATTATGAGATGATCACAACAAAAAATCTAGTAATCTTCTGCTCACGTACAAAATTAATATTATTCATCGTATTCCTTATGCTATGTATTATATCTCCATGGCTTATTTATTTTACAGCTGAAGGTTTATACCTCTCAGTCCCTTCATATATTTCACCCACCCCCTCACTTTCCTTTCCTCTGGTAAGCCCCCTTTTGTTCTCTGTATCTGTTCTCTGTGTCTATTCAGGTTTTGTTTTGCTTATTTTGTTTTTATAGATTCCACATGTAACTGGGATCATACTGTATTTCTCTTTCTCTGTCTGACTTCTTGCACTTGGCATAATACCCTCTAGATTCCTCCATATCGCTTCAAGTGGTAAGATTTCATAGCTTCATAGCTGGGTAACATTCCATTGTGTGTATCTTCACCACCTCTTCTTTATCCAGTCATCCATCGGTGGACACTCGTTTGCTTTCATATCTTGGTTATTGTAAATAGAGCTGCAGTTAACACTGGGGTAAGACATCTTTCCAAATTAGTGTTTTTGTTTTCTTCAGGTGAATACGTAGAAGTGAAATTACTATATCACATGGCAGTTTTATTTTTAATTGTTTTGAGAAACCTCCTTATGTGGAATGATTTCTCTTGATGCAAAGGAATTTATAATCTAACAAAGATAAAAGTCCCATCATGGTTGCCTGAGCTGATTCCAGTAGTACTTGTCAGAAGGCAAATGATGCAATTCACCAGGAGAGTTAAATGGTCCTATTAGTATTTGGAGAAATTAATCACGGGTGAGATAGCTTTGAGGAAAGCAAAAATTAAAGGAAAGCTAGAAGACGAGCATTGTTGTTGATGTTCAGTCGCTCAGTCGTGTCTGACTCTGCGACCCCATGGACCGCAGCACGCCAGGCCTCCCTGTCCTTCACCATCTCCCAGAGTTTGCTCAAACTCATGTCCATTGAGTCAGTGATACCATCCAACCATCTCATCCTCTGTCATCCTCTTCTCCTCTTGCCTTCAATCTTTCCCAGCATCAGGATCTTTTCCAGTGAGGCAGCTCTTCACATCAGGTGGCCAAAGTACTGGAGTTTCAGCTTCAGCATCAGTCCTTCTAATGAATATTTAGCCTTGATTTCCTTTAGGATTGACTGGTTTGATCTCCCTGGTCTCCAAGAGACTCTCAAGAATCTTCTCCAGCACCACAATTCGAAAACTCTGATGGTTAGATTCTATTTTCCAAATTAGACCTCCCCAGGTTACATGTGCTCACAAGTGCAGAGGAAGCTTAAAGCATGGTGTCAGGCTCTACCTGGTCAGACTTTATGCTAAAGTGCGTAAACTGCTGACATCAGAGTTATCAATTGACTCTGTCTTGGCATTTCAGGATTCAGAACAAGACAATTCACAGGGATTTCAGTTTAGACAATAGTTATAAGCACATTCATTAGTTACCCCAAAGAGTTGAGGCTCTGCAAGAAACTCAACAAAGCAGAGCTTTGGAACTTAGAGACAGTAGAATAAGACAATGCAATGGATCGAGAGCAATTTGGCATCTTCCCAAAGAGGGAAGAGGGAAATAGGGGAAAGTGCTAGTTTTTTATTCTACATCATTTGATTTTAAATGGCTGTGAAGCATACTGTCCTGTTTGTACAGTTCTGGAAATATTCAAGGCACCCTGTCTGTCCACAGACACACTTATCCCAACAATATTCTGTTCTCTGCCAGGCATGTCTGCAAATTATATTATGTCCTTCAATCTTCCCAATAACCCCACAAGGTGTATCCTAATGGAATTCTCATTTTACATGCAAGGAAACCAAGGTTCAGCAAGGTTTGATCATTTGCTGAAGATTTTACAGCTAGAAAATTATAGTTGTTCTTTAGTCTCTAAGTCATGTCAAACTCTTTTTCAACCCCATGGACTGTAGCCCACCAGGCTCCTCTGTTCACAAAATTTCTCAGGCAAGAATACCGGAGTGGATTGCCATTTCCTTCTCTAGGGGATCTTCCCGACTTATGAATTGAACCCACATCCGCTTCACTGGCAGGCAGATTCTTTGCTGCTGAGCCACTTGGGAAGCCCTAGTCCACTGCAGAGCTGCCATCTAAATTCAACTTTGCTGGCTCCAAGGGTCTACTATACCATGAAGTGGATTATTACCTGGTCATATGCCAGGGCCACCTTCTGGCTGTGCCACTTTAACTGAGGTCTCGAGATCTCATCTGGAAACAGGAAAAGCTGCATGCAATTTGCTCTAACATTGCTCTGGCTGCAACATTCTTTGGTGTCGCTTAACAATGGTTCCGGAAGCAGAGGACAAGAGCCCCAGGGGGAGATATAACTGTAATTTCAGAATGTGGTCACCAGATGACAGCATTGTGCTTCAGGCTGACATGGTTTTCAAGGGCAGATTTTGCCACCAAGGAACTCTGCCCATGTGCCTGTTAGGAAAAGCAGGATCTTTCTCCTAAAGGCATCTTCTCAGCACAGAATTATCCAGACTGTATACAATCTGGGGACAAAGCAATGCAAGGGCTTCCCTAGGGGCTCAGATGGTAAAGAATCTGCCTGCAATGCATAAGATCCAGGTTTGATCCCTGGGTTGGGAAGATCCCCTGGAGAAGAGAATGGCTAACCACTCCAGTATCCTTCCCTGGGAAATCCATGGACAGAGGCACCTAGAGGGCTGGAGTCCAACAGGACTGAGCCATTAACATTTTCACTTTCAAAGCAGGGCAAATCACCTCCACCCCTTCTCAATCATTTTTAAATAATTTGACTGTTCAAATTTTAAAAGAACACTTGAAAATAGTCATTCTGGCAAAAAAAATCAGAATTTCTTTGACTTCCCTATATTTGTTTTACCATTTAAAGTTCATTTCCTCTTAATTTACATGTGTTGGGTTGGCTACAGAAATATTTCTCCTTTTTAGGGCTTTAGAAGCCTTAGTCTGGCATTGATCAAGGGACTGATAAACAACATGAGTTTTGCGTCTTTTTTCATATTCATGAACAGTCTTTTTCAGAAATATAATACTTCACAAGGAAAGATGTTGGCTCATTACTTCGAGTTGGAAGCTTCTCCAACCTTATGCAGACAAAGCTGTGAAGAAACTTCTTACTTGACCTAGATCCTCAAACCTCTCTCTTGAAAGATCTGAGACTTCCTGCCCACTCTGAAGCTTCTCTGAACACAGATAAGAGGTCACTCCTTTCACTCAAACACCATGTTCTTCCTTTACTTTTTTTGTTTAGAATTAATTGTCTTCAATTAATTCTAGACCCTAAAACCTCCAGGTCTGGGCACTTTCTCCATCGAAATTAGGATTTCAGACACCCTCTCCCTTGCATTTGCCCACCCATCTGGTTCTCTTTAAGGTGGGCAGGTGCTGCCCATGCACAGTGACCCAGGAGAAACTGACCCAATATTAACATTACCTAAAAACTCCCACTACAGATGTCAGTTCTGAGCTGCGAGAGTCCTGTAATCAGAAGGGAAATACCAGGTGGCAGGCACTTTCACTGCAAAATGTTAAGTAACCACACATCATAGATATGGAACATACACACAAGGACACAAGGAGTATCATTAAACAGGGAGGGAAAAATTGAACCTCTCAAGAGCCACTGGAGAACAACCTCAAGTTTCATTTCAATGAGGGGTCCCAGGGAAGAGAGAACAGAACACACAGAAACTGTATAAAATGCATAGGGAAGCTATTTAAAGAAGGGAGTGCCCTTAAAACTCACAAGGGCCTGTTGTTTTTCAGTTGCCAAATTGTATCCAACTCTTTGTACCCCATGGACTGCAGCATGCCAGGCTCCCCTGTCCCTCAGCATCTCCTGGAGTGTGCCCAAGTTCATGTCCATTGAATCAGTGGTGCTATTCAGTCAATCTTAGGAAATCAACCCTCAATACTCATCGGAAGGACTGATGTTAAAGCTGAAGCTTCAATACTTTGGCCCCCTGATGTGATGAGCCAACTCATTGGAAAAGACCCTGATGCGTAGAAAGACTGAAGGCAGAAGGAGAAGAGGGTGACAGAGAATGAGATGGTTGGATGGCATCACAAGTGACTGTGGTCCTTTATTCTAGACATCTCTGGGGTTTCAATCTGTGCTCTGGAAAAATCCATTTATTGGTTCCTAGGAAAGAAGGATGCTTGCCCTCTGCATTTCAAAATCCCCTCCAAGCTGCCCTCAATAGGATAGAGAAGGAGGCAAATGAAAGCTCAGATTCCCATGACCTCTGCTGGCCTCTTTGATTCTGTCTTTGGCTTGACCTGACCTGAGGGGTATATATTCATGACCTAGCATACCCATGTTTACTTTATTATTACCTCTTCTCCTGGATTCAAGATAACACAGCTGTCATGCCATCACCTCATTGTCTGGTTTCCAAAATAGACACCGATATTCACTCTCCTCTACTTTGGGGAGGAAATATCACCTACCTATCAGTTCAGTATCAGTTCAGTCACTCAGTCGTGTCTGACTCTTTGCGACCTCATGAATCGCAGCACGCCAGGCCTCCCTGTCCATCACCAACTCCCAGAATCTACCCAAACCTATGTCCATCGAGTCAGTGATGCAATCCAGCCATCTCATCCTCTGTCTTCCCCTTCTCCTCCTGCCCCCAAATCCTTCCCAGCATCAGGGTCTTTTCTCATTAGTCAATTCTTCTCATGAGGTGGCCAAAGTATTGGAGTTTCAGCCTCAACAACAGTCCTTCCAATGAATATTCAGGGTTGATTTCCTTTAGGATTGACTGATTTGATCTCCTTGCACTCCAAGGGACTCTCAAGAGTCTTCTCCAACACCACAGTTCAAAAGCATCAATTCTTCGGTGCTCAGCCTTTTTCACTGTCCAACTCTCGCATCCATACATGACCACTGGAAAAACCATAGCCTTGACTAGATGAATCTTTGTTGGCAAAGTAATGTCTCTGCTTTTCATATGTTATGTTATGTTATGTCTCTGCTTTTCAATGTCTCTGCTTTTCAATATGTTATCCAGGTTGGCCATAACTTTCCTTCCAAGGAGTAGGTGTCTTTTGATTTCATGGCTGCAATCACCCATCAGATCGACATAATAGTCATTTCAAGCTGACATTAATTGGTTTCAGAAGACATTGACCCCAAAAATTATAACCAAAGAACACATATCAAATTTATAAAGTAGGTCATTCAGTCCCTTAAAACAATTCCTGGTGAACTGCTTGCCCACTGGGTCAGGCACCGCCTGGTATAAGTTGTTTGTGATGCTTAATTGAACATCATAGGCTAGGACTGACTAATTCAGAACTCCTGATACTTCAGATAGATAGGGCTCACATTCATTCATTCATTCATCAAGCTTTCATTCGATATCATTAATTAAGTGCATGTCTGGTTCCTGCCACGGATTGGAGACAGCATCGTGGCAAGCCCAGTGTCCACTCACCTGGAGGTGAGAGGCTGCCATCAGTGCTGTGACAGAACACTCAAGCTGCCCTGAGAGCCCAAGTGCCCAGGAAGGAAGAGAGACAGGAAGATGTGAGGGATTTTTAGGAATCTGAATGGGCTGGAGTTGGCACTTGGACATAAAGCTGAGAAGAATGTGCTAAGAACAAGTCCTAAATTTGTGGTTCAAGTTCACCTAACAAAGGTGAAAGCATAGACTATGGAGAACAGTGTGAGGGTCCCTTAAAAATCTAAAAATAGGGGAGCCCGCCCAGAGGCCTTTCAAAAGAGAAAGGAAGTAAGCACCAGGTGAGGCCGTGGTGCTGATTTAGGGCCGCGTGAAGAGCAAAGCCTCAGTTTCAGGCAGTCTTTCCACAAAGCTCCAAGCAGAGTGTGCTTCAACTCACAGCTCCAGAGGCAGGGAGAGGAGGCTTAGCGCTGGGCTCTCCAGCTTTGAAATGTTCTTGTATGAGTCTCAACAAATCAGGGGCGTCACCTGCCCGCGTCTCTGGGCCCAGCGCCTGGCATGAGGCAAGAATACTGGAACGAGTTGCCATTTCCTTCCCCAGGGGATCTTCCCGACCCAGGGATTGAACCTGCATCTCTGGGGTCTCTTTCATCGGCAGGCGGATTCTCGGCAGGAAGACTCAAAGGAGATGGGTGTTGTCCCTGGGAGTTTTAAGGAAAAGAATCAGTCACCAAAAGGACCGCTCCAGCTGCTGAATTGAGAAAGAATGGAGGTGGCAGGAATGGCAGCAGCCTCTGAGAGAGAGGCCGACCAAGGGTGCTGGTGGAAACCAAGAGGAGCGACTCTCTCTTCTCACTTTTCTTGGACAATGCAAGGCACTCCGGCTGCAATGGTTCTAATGATCATGCATGCACTGATGCTCCCAAGTCTAATTCTTCCAGCCCAAATCTATCTCCTGAGTCTCAGGCTCACATATCCAAAGATCTACTGGTCATCTCCTCTTTCAGTGCATCGAGGGTGCCTCAGGCTGCCCTTCATCATCTAAAACATTTGTCTCCTCCTGCGCTCCATGTATTTCACTATTGAAGTCACGCGGCCGCGCTTCTTATTAAAGGCTCTGTCTTTAAGAGGCCACTGCTAACTTACGTTAGTGGACAAATCTGTGCTGGCCCATGAACACTCCATAAACACATCATCATGGTTTTGTTGATCAGATTCTCTGCCCATAATGCTGGCTTGAAGGACTGAACATAGCATAGGTAGGTTTTGCTTTGTTTTTTAATTGAAGGATAATTGCTTTACAGAATTCTGTTTTCTGTCAAACCTCAACATGAATCAGCCATAGGTATGCATGTATCCCCTCCCTTCTGAACCTCCCTCCCATCTCCCTCCCCATCCCACCCCTCTGGGCTGATGCAGAGCCCTGGTGTTGAGTTTCCTGAGACATCCACCAAGTTCCCACCGGCTATCTATCTTACACACGGTGATGTAAGTTTCCATGTTACTCTCTCCATAGGTAGGTTTAACTGGGACAGGATGATAGGGTGATGCTTCAGAAGACAGTTCAGGACAGGGTGCCGTAGAGGTCAGGTGTTGAATACTCACAGGATGGAGGATCAGAATTAGAGTGGATTCTTTATATTTTGCAGTTTTGACCAATTGGGGCTTTGACACTGGATAGCTAATTCTGACTTTGTCACTTTTGTTACAAATAGTAAACTTACCATGAAGCCAGTACACAAGAGTTAAGGCTCTGTAGGTATTATAGAATTTTAAAATGTGAATTCAGTTTTCTTACATCTCTCTCAGGAATTTTTTCTGTCCACTCCCTATTATAATTTTAGAATTTAGCATTCATTCTTTTGACTCTAAGCAAAGGAGTTAATTTTGTTCTGGAAAATAGTTAGAAGGGTGTAAGATTCCCTTTTCTGTGATCTTTTTAAAAAACATATAATTTGTGTGTAAAGGAGCTTAAGAAATATCTTCACCTATTTCTGGTCTCTAATAAATGGTTTTTAAAAAGACTTCCCTCGTGGTCCAGTGACTGGAACTCCACACTCCAAATGCAGGAGGCCTGGGTTCAATCCCTGGTTGGGGAACTAGATCTCATATACTGCAACTAAACAACTAAATAAATAGAATAAGAAATTTAAAAAAAAAAAACTAAAAATAGACCTACCATATCATCTAGCAGTCCCACTCCTGGGCATATACCTGGAGAAAACTCTAATTCAAAAGATATGCGCACTCTAGTGTTCATTGCAGCACTATTTACAATAGCCAAGGCAAGTTCAGTTCAGTTGCTCAGTCGTGTCAGACTCTTTGCGACCCTATGAACCGCAGCACTCCAGGCCTCCCTGTCCATCACCAACTCTCGGAGTTCACCCAAACTCATATCCACTGAGTCCGTAACGCAATCCAACCATCTTATCCTCTGTCGTCCCCTTCTCCTCCTGCCCTCAATCTTTCCCAGCATCAGGGTCTTTTCAAATGAGTCAGCTCTTCACATGAGGTAGCCAAAGTATTGGAGTTTCAGCTTCAACATCATCCTTCCAGTGAACACCCAGGACTGATCTCCTTTAGCCAAGACAAGGAAGCACCCTAAATGTCCATCAACAGAGGAATAGATAAAGATGTGGTATATATACACACAATAGAATATTATTCAGCCATAAAAAAGGAATGAAATAATGCCATCTGCAGCAACGTGGATGGAACTATAGATGATTATACGAAGTCAAGTTAGAGAAAGACAAATATCATATGATATCACTAATATGTGGAATCAAAGAGAAAATGATACAAATGAACTTATTTACAAAACAGAAATAGACCCACAGACTTAGAAAACAAATTTACAGTTACCAAAAGTGAAAGGAGGATGAATTTGGACTTGGGAATTAGCAGATACAAACCACTGCACATTAAAGAGATAATAAGGACCTACTTTATAGTCCAGGAACCTATATCCAAAATCTTGTAATAACCTATAATGGAACAGAATTTGAAAGAAATATTTACATGTATGTATAACTGAATCAATTTGCTGTAACCGAAAAGTAATACAATATTGTAAAATAATATTTTAAATCAACTATACTTCCATAAAAAAAGAAAAAAGTGGTGTCATAAAGCATAATATAAAGTTGGCAACATAAATCACCATGATTTTTAAGATGATTTCTAAGTCTATTGATAAACCCAGAAATATAGGAGGGGAGTTACTGAAAATGTCTGGGGGCTGAATGCCTCTAGGCTAATATTTCTGAAGTTCAGAAATCTTAACTTCAGCTCTTCCTAGGCCTACTAGTATCGGCAGTGGCAACAAGCGTTGGCTGCATCTTCAAGGTCCAGGCCATGTTCAGTTCCAGTGCTAAGATCGTGAAGCCCACCCAATGGCGAGAAGCTGGATGAGTTTGAGTCCAGCATCTCCCAGGCCCTCCTGGAGCTGGAGAGGACCTCGGACCGCAAAGCCCAGCTATGGGAGCCGAACATCATGGCCGCCAAGGAAACTGAAGTTGGCGGTGGCCGGAAAGCTATCATCATCTTTGTTCCCGTTCCACAACTGAAGTCTTTCCAGAAAATCGAGGTGCAGCTGATGTGTGAGCTGGAGAAGAATTTCAGCAGGAAGCACATCGTCTTCATCACTCAGAGGAGAATTCTGCCTAAGCCAACTCGAAAAAGCCATATGAAAAGTAAGCAAAAACATCCCAGGAACCGCACTCTGACCACTGCGCATTAAACCATCCTGGAGGATTTGGTTTTCCCAAGTGAGATTATTGGCAAGAGAATCAGCAAGAAGTTAGACAGCAGCCTACTCATAAAGGTCCATTTGAATAAAGCACGGCAGAACAACGTGGAACACACGGTTGAAATATTTTCTGGTGTCTGTAAGAAGCTCACGGGCAAGGATGTTAATTTTGAATTCAGAGTTTCCATTGTAAACAGAAATGACTAAATAAAATATTATTAACAATTTAAAAAAAAGAAATCTTAACTTCATAGTAACACAATATTTTAGGAAGATACTTTAGCCCATAAGGTAATGGTACCCAAAAAAGGGATGCGGATTGTAGTAAGGATTAGGGAATATTTACAAAGTCTACTGTTGAGCGCAAATCAACTGAAGAATGTACTGAGTACCCATAGCCAAATTCATATAAATTAAAACTACTTGGTTTTATCTGCAAGTAAAAAGACATAATGTTACAAATATCTAATACCAAAACACCCTGAATACATCTAACATAACTTTTGCATGCACGCACACACACACACACAAAATCAAAATTTGTGTTATGTATTTACTGCATTTTAAAAGTCAGAGAAAACTGTGGAATATATACAGAGATTTTGCATTTCTGGACATCGTTACTGACCAGTGGGTAGTAGGGTGACAGTAATCACTCACCATCAGCAGTGATCCTCGTTAACATCCCTCAGTATCCTCTGCTTGCTCTGGCTTCATCTTTCTTTCCAAATTATGCTTGTCTCTCCACCTGGAATATTTCCTGCTAAAGTAAATGCCCTTTGTTCCATGTAATTTAGAAGATTTTCATAACATTGAACAGCATCTGACAGCGCTGTTGTTCAAGTGTCTGTCACAAACCCCATCACGCTGTCTGGATCACAGAGCTCGGACCACTGAGACACAGCCCCTTGTATCTTGGCATATCACATCATTTTGCCCTGAAGCAGACTGCTCTTTCATTCCTGCAGCGGTGTGATGCCAACATGGATAATCATAATAACAGAATTCTTTCAGAACTATCCCAGTGTTTGGATATCTTTGGTGTTTATCCTCTTAAAAACAATAAAACTTCTGTCAGGCAACACGTATTTTACTGAGACCATGTGAACAACCGTTGCTGTACTCAAGGAGCGCACAATCCCTTGGAAAAGATGAGATGAATGCACATAAAACTGCAGTACGTTTTCCAGGTGTGCACGACAGAGCAGCAGAGCCTTTCAGGTCTCTGGGATCTCAGGGGAATGGTCAGATGAGATGCTGCCATGGGGACCTCAGTAGGGGCTAGCAGCAAATGAAAAGGGCAGAGAACTCCACCAGGAATAAAATAGGAGGGAAAAGCTAGTGCTAGTCCTCCCTCCCTCAACACAAAGAAATCCAAGCCACATGAGATATCACCTCACACCAGTCAAAATGGCTATCATCAAAAAATCCATGAGCAATAAATTCTGGAGGGGGTGTGGAGAGTTGTGAACTCTCTGACACTCTTGGTGGGAATGTACACTGGTGTAGCCACTATGGACAACAGTATGGAGGTTCCTTAAAAAACTAAAGATAAAACTACGCTATGGTCCAGCAGTCTCACTCCTGGGAATATATCTGGAGAAAAACATGGCCCAAAGGGATGTATGCGCCCCAGGGTTCATTGCAGCCCTGTTTACGATAGCCAAAACATGAAAGCAACCTAAATTCCATCAACAGAGGAACAGATAAAGAAGATGTGGTACATATACACAATGAAATATTACCTGGCCATTAAAAAGAATGGAATAATGCCATTCACAGCAACATGGATGGATCGTCATATGGGTGAAGTAAGTCAGGGAGAGAAGTATCATATGATATCACTTATATGCGGACTCTAAAAAGACACAATACAAATGAACTTATTTATAAAACAGACTCACAGACTTAGAGATTGAACTTATGGTTATCAGGGTGGGAAGGGATAGTTAGGGAGCTCAGGACTGACATGTGCATACTGCTACATTTAAAGTGAAGAACCGGGATGGGGCGGGAGGTGGGAGGGAGGATTAAGAGGGAGGGGACAATGTTTACATGTGGCTGATTCATGTTGATGTATAGCAGAAACCAACACAAGATTGTAAAGCAATTATCCTCCAATTACAAATAAAACAAAAAATGAAATAGATCACCAACAAGGACCTACTGTACCGCACAAGGAGCTCCACTCAATGCCATATAACAGTCGTCATGGGAAAAGAGTTTGAAAAAGAACAGATTCGTGCATACATGTAACTGAATCACTTTGTTATACACCTGAAACTAACACAACACTGTTAATCAACTATGCTGTGTGCTTAGTCGCTCAGCTGCGTCCGACCCTTTGTGACCCCGTGGACTGTAGCCCACCAGGCTCCTCTGTCCATGGGGATTTTCCAGGCAAGAATACTGGAGCAGGTTGCCATGCCCCACTCCAGGGGACCTTCCTAAACCAGGGATCAAACCCAGGTCTCCCACCTTGCAGGTGGATTTTTTTTTTTACCATCTGAGCCTATTCCAACATAAAATAAAAAGTTACAAAACAAAGAACTCCAAGCCATTAGAATTGTTAACAAACGCCCATTAAAAAGCAGTAGGTAAATAACAAGGTGTCAGTGTTAAGTTCATCACTTATAACAAATGTCCCCTCTGGTGGGGGATGTGAATGACCAGTGAGGCTGTGCACGTGTGAAACGGGATTTATGGGAAATCTCTGGACCTTCCTTTCAATTTTGCATTGAATCTAAAAGTGCTCTAAAAGATGAAGTTGGGTTTTTTTAAGGGGTTTCCTTTAAAAACAGTTTCTCTCCAGTCAAGCTTCTCAGACAGTTGAGCGCAACCTGCCTCCACGCGGCCTCAGGCCCGACCGGCATCTTCTGCCCTGTTTCCCAGCAGTGACTCTGCAGTGCTCTCCTTATAGGACTTGGCCTGCGCTCCCCAGCCCTCCCCTGTGTTTCTTCTCCTGACGAATGGTGGGTGGATTTGTGAGGAAAGCATTCTGTCTGTTTCCTTTCACTCCGTGCAAATGTGCTCACGGCTAGGCTGGGGCCAGCCGCCTGCACTCCTCCGATGGGGCCACCCAGCAGCTGAGCCGGGCTGGGGTCCAGGACTCTGCCAGCTGCGGTTCCAGCCCCACTGGCGACACTTCCCACACCAAAGTGTGTGCAGGGTGCCAGAGGGTCCGGGCTGCCAGCTGCCGGCGACTTGCCCACATGCCCGTCTTCCAAAGAAGACAGCCCTTTGGTCCAAGGAGTATGTCATGTTCTGAAGATGAAATCTCATCATGGGCCTGCCTGTGTTATCACTATCGCCCGCTACACACGGCTTACCAGAATGGATGGAGAAGCAATCCACGCTGGTCTCTGTCCCAAAATAAATAGGACATTTGGCATCACACTGATGAGTTTGGAGCGAGTGAGAGGAAAAAGTGACCTGCCAGCCAAGAGACAGCATTGAAATGTTCAGTCCCAATCCAAGGCAGAGTTACTGGTGGTCGCAGTTTAGAAGACCATTTATAGAGACGGCCATTCGGTCACTTCTATTCAAGTCAAAGCCCACAGGATTCTTACTCAGCGGTGAGAACGCACAGGAATAAAGAATCTGTCTACAGAAGGAAGGACAGGGCTAACTTATCGCCCAAGAGTCCATCTGATCTTGCCTTCTGGGACAGCTGCTTCCCATGAGTTTCCATGGCGCTCGAGGGCGTTAGGGTCCCAGATGGCGGAGCTCGGGGCTTTAGGGATCACAGAGCTTGTCAGAAACCCATGAGGCCACCCAACAGATCCCCAGCCCCTCAACACTTGCTGCCATAGCTCCTGCAAGTGAGAATCAAAGTTTGGGATCAACGTGTACACTCTGCTGTATTTAAAATGGATAACCCACAAAGCCCTGCTGTACAGCACATGGAACTCTGCTCAGTGCTGTATATCCAGCAGCCTGGAGGGGAGGGGAGTTTGGGGGAGAATGGATACATGTATACTATGGCTGAGTCCTCGCTGTTCACCTGAAACTATCACAACATTGTTAATTGGATGTATCCCAATACAAAGTTTTTTAAAAAATGAAAAAAGGAGGTGGGCTGCTTCCTCAAGTGATGGAAAACCTTTGATACACTAGAAGCCCAGAATTTATCTCTAAGAGACACACATAATCCAAGAGTTTGGAGGGGATGCAGGAAAGAGAAACAGTATCATTTCTCCCAAGGCCCTCTTTCCTGATGGTGTATGTGGGCATGCTCTTTGCACCTCTTTGCAACCTGGTGGTGATTTGCCCCAAAGAAGAGCCCCGGTGGCCTTCATGCAGATGCAAAACTCCACTCTGTCACATCAAGTCAAGAGATGTAAGAAGAGAGACCCAGCCAGGACAGCCTTCAGTAATTCAAGGGTCCTGGAAAAGTAACCGTCACTGAGAGACCTCTGGGTGTTGGACAGGAAATCATCTGTCCCCTCCAATCGCTGAATGCACGGTGAGCACGAGTAGGAGCCTGGGTCACCTCTGGGAGAACATAGACGGTAGGTGTGTCATTTACCATCGGTGAACATTTGGAAAAAATACATGCCAGTCCTGAACTGGACAAGGACCAAGGCAAGAATCTAGCCTTAGTGAGGAAACGGCAGGATGGACAGGAAGACACCAACAGCTGAGTTAGAATGAGATGTGTCCAGTCGGGTGGTAGAGACATGTAGGACATAGTGGGAATGCAAAGAGGAGCACCCAATCCAAGGAGTGGCCCCTAAGCGCCATCCTCCACAAGCACAGAAGGAAGTGGGCTTTGGGAGAGTTCAAACCGGGATACCGACCCTGGCTCTGTCCACTCCAGGCACCCTGAGCAGGCCACTCGACCCTCCTCAACCTCAATTTTCTACATAAACTGAGCTCAGTGGTTTGTTCTAGTATCAGCCTGGATGTTGCTGTTGAGGCATTTTGTAGACGTGATAAACATCTACCATCTTGCCAACAAAGGTCCATACAGCAAAGCTATGATTTTTCCAGTAGTCATATATGATTGTGAGAGTTGGAGCATAAAGAAGGCTGAGCATCAAAGAAGTGATGCTTTTGAACTGTGATGTTGGAGAAGACTCTTGAGAGTCCCTTGGACAATCAATTCTAAAGGAAATCAACCCTGAATATTCATTGTAAGGACTTGCTGAAGCTCCAGTACTTTGGCCACCTGATACAAAAAGCTGACTCATTGGAAAACACTCTTGATGCTGGGAGAGATTGAGGGAAAGAATCGGACATGGCTGAGCTACTGAATAACAACAAAGTCAGTCTACTTTAAGTAGATTCTTCCCAATAATGTGGGTGAGCCTCAGCCAATCAGCTGAAGACCTGAAGAGCAAAGACTAAGGTTTGCTTGAGAAGGAATTCTACCTCAGGACTGTAACTGAAAAGTCCCCCCTTGAGTTTCCAGCCTGTGTACCCAATTGTCAGTTGTATCCGACTCTTTGCGACGCCATGGACGGTGGCCTGCCAGGCTCCTCTGTCCACGGGATTCTCCAGGCAAGAATACTGGAGTAGGTTGCCATGCCCTCTTTCAGGGGATCTTTCCAGTGTCTCCCGTGTCTTCTCCATCACAGGCAGGTTCTTTATTGCTGAGCCACTGGGGAAGCCCCAAGTTTCCAGCCTGCCAGCCCCCAGAAGCACGTGAGCCAATTCCTTAAAAGCAAATCAACACATCTCTCCATCAATTTCCATCTCTTTCCCCTTCGTTGGTTTTGTTTCTCTGAAGAACCTTGACTGATTCAAGGATTAATTCAATAAAAAGAAAAATGATGAGAAGGGATTTAAAATTATGTAATTTCTTAAAACTAAGAGATTAAGAGAACAAAATTCCCTCTCAAAGAATTGAGCTGGGGACTTCCCTGGTGGTCCAGTGGCTAAGACTCCATGCTCCCAATGCTGGGGGACTGGGTTTGATCACTGGTTTGGGAACCAAGATTCCATATGCTGCAACTGAGATCCAGTCTAGCCAGACAAATAAATAATAATTATTTTTTACATTAAACTTCCTTGTAGAGCATGAGAGCCGTCTACCCATGTATTGACTGAACTTTAAGAAGACATCTTTGGGTCATATGGATAAAGAAGTTGTCATACTTGTATACAATGGAATATTACTCACTCATAGAAAATAGAATGCATTTGAGTCAGTTCTAGTGAGGTGGCTGAACCTAGAGCCTATTACACAGAGGGAAGTCAGTCAGAAAGATAAAAACCAACATAGTATATTAATGCATACATACAGAATCTAGAAAAATGATATTGATGAACCTATCTGCAGGGAAGGAATGGAGACGCAGATATAGAAAATGGACTTGTGGACACAGGTGGGGAGCGGGAGAGTGGGACAAATGGAGAAGGTAGCATCAACACATATACACTCCCAGGTGTGAGATGGATAGCTGGCAAGAAGTTGCTGTGTAGCACAGGAGCTCAGCGGGGTGCTCCGTGATGACCGGAGGGCTGGGATGGGCGAGGGGAGGGAGGTTAGGGAGGGAGGGGATGTATAAACATGGCTGGCTTGCCTTGTTATATGGCAGAAACCAACACAAACCTGTTCTGGTTTTTTTTTTTTTTTAATATATTTAAAGAAAAAAAATAGAATACATCTTTGGGACAAAACCGGGGAAGTGACTGCAGCCACTGGATAGTTCATTTAAAACCTGGTGTCTACAAAAGCAGATCCCACACTTTCATCCTTATCAAGCTAGATATGGGATTAAGCTGGACACCACAAAGAACCACCAAAACAGATGGAAACTGTAATGCCCAGCAGAGGGAGTGATGCCTTGGTGCAAACAGTGGTCACCAGGGGTCTCCTTGTGGCGGCTGACCCTTCCTGTTGGGGAGGACCTGGACACAGTCTGGGGACTTTCAGAAATCCCTAAAGTGACTTTGCAGGAGGACTGGAATCAGCTTGAGCATGCCTGCGCTGTGTGTTGCCAGCCAATAAAACACAATTTTCAGATAGTTTTGTTACTAAACCACAATCAATTGAAACATTTGGAGGTAAATGGTTGTGGCGGGTAGGCTGTAAGCTTAAGTGCTGTGTTTTATGTATCATGTAATTCCTATGTGTTTATTCACTCTTCAAAACATCAATATCCACAGAGCTGCGGATGAGCTAGTAGCACCAAGGCTCAACCTGAATGAGGTTTTCTGTCTAGAGAGGTATCGATACAGGGATGCATGCATGCTAAGTCACTTCAGTCGTGTCCGACTCTTTGAGACCCTAGGGATTGCAGCCCACCAAGCTCCTCTGTCCATGGTATTCTCCAGGCAAGAACACTGGAGTGAGGAGCGAGTTCCTTCTCTAGGGGATCTTCCTGACCCAGAAATTGAACCTGCATCTCTTGCATCTCCTCATCGGCAGGTAGGTTCTTTACCACTAGTGCCACCTGGGAAGCCAAATACAGGGATGCCTAAGTCAAAATGATCATTTTTATTGCACCCAGAAATCCACCTCTTGACAATCGGTCCCTTGCTTTAAGGCTTTAACGATCTCAAAATCTTCACAGGTTTAAACACAAACAACCCGGCAGAGCACACAAACAAAAGTCTTTTTTTTCCCCTAAATGATGACTCATTCTGTCGTCTGGGACTAAATGGAGCACACATTTCACAAATGAGAGTATGTCGGTGCATTTAATTCCTGCCTGGAGAAGGACAATGACTTGCAAACCACTTTACCTCTCAAAGCAATAAGAACTTCAACCAAGAGGACATTTTAGAGTCATTCTTATTTCAAGCCTTCTCATATCCTGGCCCAAAGTGGGTCACTGAAACTCAGATAAAAATTATAGAAGTGGGGACTTCACTGGCAGTCCAGTGGTTAAGATTTTGCCTTCCAATGCAGGGGGTATGGGTTCAATCCTTGGTCGGGGAGCTAAGATCCCACATGCCAGAAAAACAAAAGAGAAAATAGAAACAATATTGCAACAAATTCAGTAAAGACTTTTAAAAGTAAGTTACAGAAGTGGTGGTTGAAAATGCCAATCGACTACATTGCTATTGACATATACACCCAAGCTAATATGTGATGCTATAATGTGCTCCTGTTAAGTCGCTAAGTCGTGTCCTACTCTTTGTGACCCCATGGACTATAGCCCGCCAGGCTCCTCTGTCCATGAGATTTTCCAGGCAAGAATACTGGAGTGGGTTGCCATTTCCTTCTTTGTGCAAAACCCTTCTTTTCTTCCTTCTCTCTTCCCTTCCTTTACTTTTTTCTTCCTTCATCTCCCTGGGCCCCCAACATATACCTTCCTTAATTCTTAAACCCCCTCCTGCCCATGATCATAAGCAAAATAGAGAAGTGGATCGGCATGTGATCCATTGCTAAGTCTAGAGTGAAAACATCACCCAGATTATCTCCCCACTAAAATAGCTGGAATTCCCACAGGTGGGAAGGGAGAGGAGGCAAGTGACATTCCACTGTGTGTTTCTGGAGGACTGCTTCCCATGGTGGGAGTTACAGAGGACTGCCCGAGACTTCACAGGGCATCAGTTCTGTCCTTGCTGCAACTGTGAGAACATCTGTGGGCCATAACTCTTTGAGGAACAGTTGACATTGTGGATCCCACAGCAGTAGGCATTTGCTAAGAATCACTGCAATCCATTAATTGCTTAAATGTACCTATCAAATGCTGGGTAAAGTGATGACAAACTAGATACAGAGGTTACTGACCTGAAGATGTGTGTGGCTCAATCGTGGGGAAAAAAGCCCTAGAGATTTCCCTTCATTTGCTCATTTCATACATGCCCCCAAAATAAGGGAGTATTTGGGACCCATCCAGAAACCAGAGGGGGCTTCCCTGGTGGCTTAGTGGTAAAGAATCCACCTGCCATTACAGGAGATGTGGGTTTGATCCCTGGATCAGGAATATCCCTTCTTGAAGGAAATGGCAACCCATTCTAGTATTCTTACCTGGAAATTTCCATGGACAGAAGAGCCTTGCAGGCTACAGTCCATGGGATTGCAAACAGTTGGACACAACTTAGTGACTAGACAACAAGGAACCAGAGAGACTCAGAAATGACCTCACCAAGAAACACCCAAGGCCAGTTGTAATGACAGTCGTATGATACATAGAAAACAGGAGACAATATTGGAGAACTCTGTTTTAAATGTATAGATTTTAAAACCAGAAGGATATACCGAAAACATGTTATTGGTGATTATCTCTGAGTGGGGTATGATAAATATTCTCCTCTTCTGCAGGTAACGCATGCAGCTTCTGCTCTCTCACCCAGATCAGACCTCCTTTCTGCTTAGGCCCCCTTCCATAGGCATCCTTCTGTGAGTTTGAGGCACTTGACCTTCCTGTCCCCGAGCAGAGGAAGGCACATGACCAGGACCAGCCAGAGGACGCTGGTCAATGGCTGCCCACCGTGGCGAGGTCAGGGATGTGAATGGGCTGTTAACCTGGACATCAGCACCTTCCCTGGAGCATCAGGAAAGAGGCATGTCTTCTCTCGGGGTCACTGTCAGCTGGTGAAAGTGGTTTAGTTGTGTCCAACCCTTGATAGCCTAGCGCGCAAGGCCTCTCTGTCCATGGAATTCTCCAGACAATACTGGAGTGGGTGCCATTCCCTTCTCCAGGGGATCTTCCTGACCCAGGGATTGAATCTGAGTCTCCTGCATTGCAGACAGATTCTTTACTGCCTAAGCCATCAGCAAAACCCAAAGCTCAGCTGGTAAGGCCGCTGCTAACCTAGAACTGACAACGTGGCTCTTTCTTGTGGTGGCGGTTTTGCCACCTCATTAAGACAGACTTCTGACATGAAGCCAAGATATAGGAAAGTAGAAACACAATAGGGAGGGGAAAAGAGAGACTCGCTCAAGACATAGGACCTCTATGCAGAAAAAAACTTAGGGTTACCAGGGCTCCCCTGTTAGCTCAGATGGTACAGAATCTGCCTGCGATGTAGGAGACCCAGGTTTAATCCCTGGGTTGGAAAGATCCCCTGGAGAAGGAAATGGCAATCCTCTCCAGTATTCTTGCTTGGAGAATCCCATGGACAGAGGAGCCTGGTGGGCTACAGTCCATGGGGTCACAAAGAGGCAGACACAACTGAGCAACGAAGCACACACACATACACACACCGGGAAGTAGTGGGAGAGGTAAACTGAAAGATTGGGATTGACATATACTCATGACTATATATAAAATAGAGAACTAATAAGGATCTACTATATAACACCAGGAACTCTATTCAATATTCTGTAATGGCCTATATGGAAAAAGAATCTAAAAAAGAGTGGCTATGTGTGTGACAGATTGCTGTACACCTGAAACTAAATGACACTGTACATCAATTATATGCCAACAAAAATAAAGAAATATGATATTGAGTTTATGGGAGAATGGATACATGTATGAATGGCTAAGTCTGTTAACTATTTGCCTGAAACTAACACAGCATTATTAATTGGCTATACCCCAGTACAAAATGTTTTTGATGTTTAAAAAAAAACTTTTTTTAATGTGATCTCTAGAAAGAATTATCATCTTTCAATCCAATGTTACCATCGATCCAGAGTTTTCTATTAATAAAACCTCACCAAACCTCTTGACTTTTTATTTATTGAGCCATACATGTTCCTGTGTTCAGATGAGTTTGGATGGGTTTCTGTCATCTGATAAAAAGAGATGCTTGACTAACAAATCTTTTACATATTTTTTCACTTCCCAGATTTTGATTATGAATATACATTGTTTTAAGTAGTCAGATATTATTGGTTTGTTTTTTTTTTTTTATTATTGTTTTTGCCATACATTGTCATGATATCACCATGGGTTTACATATGCTTCCCCTCCGGGTCCCCCCTCCCTCCTCCCTCCCCCCCGGGAAATCTCGCTGCACCAGTCCCGAGCATCAATCCTGGGCTGGCGATTGATTAGACACATGACAATTAACATGCTTCAATGCCCTTCTCCCATCTCATCCCACCCTTACCCTCATCCACAAAGTCCACAAGTCTATTCTATACATCTGCGTTCCTTTTGTTGTCTCCCATGTTGGGTTCTCATTACTGTCTTTCTAAATTCCATATATATGTGTTAATATACTGTATTGTTGTTTTTGCTTCTGGCTTACTTCACTCTGGATAATGGGCTCCAGTTTCGTCCATCTGAGTAGAATTGCTTCAAATGAATTTTTTTTTAATGCTGAGTAATTGGTTTGTTTTTTAAAGATAATTACACAAGAAAGTCTGTAATTCTGGTTACAGCTGTCATACTGACTAGTCTATTGCATTTTTTCTTTTTTTTTTTAACTGGGAAAAGAAAATAATTTTTTATTGATTTCTCCTAGGTCTTCACAAAAATTTTCTTAAAAATACTGTATTGACCTATATGAGAAAAGAATCTTAAGAAGAGTGGATATATGTATATGTATAAAGTGATTTACTTTGCTGTACACCTGAAACACAACACTATAGATCAACTATACCCCAATAAAAATTTTTAAATGGCTTTTGAAGTTAATATATCTTTTTTTCCATAAGGTGGTCAACCTCTAAGTACCCTATAAACCTACTCTCACATAGCTCATTTCCAAGAATCTAGTGTATTATTTGTGGATTGTTTGTTCTCTCACTCTCGCTATACTGAATTTTTTCTTATTTCTACTATCTAGCCTCCTGGTAGCCTCCTTTTATAAGTGGCTCAAAAGCATCAAAGAGACAAACCAGGTTTTCCAAGCAGACAGGAGGCAGTGATGTAATAACTGCAAGTCATGGGCCCCAGGGTATGACTCATGGTCTAAGGGGTTGTCTGGCTTAGTCTAGACCCACAGTCCTTTACAGAGAAAGGACTTGTTCTTCCAAGCATCATAGATGTCAATCCCAGAGTTCGTCCAGAAAAATTATCAGAAAGTCAAGAATAATGTCAGAGTCTCAACTTTCACAAATCAAGTAAGGAAAGAAAACAGACTAAAGATTTGTCCTCTTGCTAATATTTCAAGTCTGCTTTTTAACTGAAACAAAATAAGGCTGGAGGGGGGGAAACTTGCCCAAAAAAATAGCACAAATCCCACGATGACAAGGGAACGATAAGTGGGTCTACTCAAGCCTTACAATTTTTGGTGAACAGTCACACTAAATGTTATGTGGTAAGCTGCAAAAAAAAAAAAAAAGAGAGAGAGAGAGAGAGAAACTTTAAGAAAGGAGACGATTCCCAAATCTGCACTGAAAGAGAAACTTTCAAACAACCCTAATATGGTCATGCTGTGAGTAACTGAACAACTAAATTAAGAGTCTATTGTAAGAAAACAAATTTGTTGAATGCAGTGTGGCAGGTTCAAAAGAGAGAGAGAGAAAGAAACTGTAAGAAGGGAGAGGAAAACTACTTTTTCTGAGTTTTTTTTTTTAAAAAAGAGGGAATAAGGCAGAAATGTTCTCATCAGATTAAGCCAGCCTAATGGTCCTGCTACAAAGTAGCCATAGAGCAGAAAACTCAAGAAAAGTAAAAAGAATATAAGTAATCATCACTGAAAATATTCGGCAGAAATTAAATCACAGTGTCTACTCAGGGAAAGAACTTCCTTTTCTGAAGATGGCCTGATACTGCTTTTCAACAGCTTGAGTGACACCTAGTGTCCAGCCAGGGAAGTGAAGTAGCTTGCCAGTTGAGAATCATATGAAAGCTTCACATCCTCTGTGGAGGATTAGTTAAAATAGACCGTCTTTGTTCCTTTCATCTCAGAAACATTAACAGAAGCTGCAGGCAGAGTTATTCAAGTGACCCGCATCGTCAACGCTGAGCGTCATGACTGTGGGCAAGTCACTTCACTCTGGACTAAATACCCCAGTGTTTTCCCTTCAAGTCACAAATGGCTATTTGCCTAAAAGTTTCCATGGAGAAATATACTGAAGAAACAGTTGGTTAAATAAATGCCAATGGTTTCATTACTGCAGAACTTCTCAGAGTTTCTTTTTAAGTTCATGTGCATTGTCAGTTTCCAAGAGTGAGCTATGAAATGCAGTGTCTTCCAACTTGACTACATGGAGAACAATTTTCCCCCCGCCCCAGAGCATCTTAGAGGACGAGGCTCCTACAGAACTCTGAGAAATGCTATGCTGAAAGTCCCTTCAGCTCTAACATTTTATGACCACATGTGGTTAATTATAAATTATTAAAGGCAATGCTGTCACTAAGGCTACGAAAACGCAGTTAAATGCCATAGTTTAAACATGTATCAAATTTTCACACACATTAAACAAAAGCAATAAAAGTCAAGATACATCAGTGTTTGAACTCTAGAATTTATACATTAAATGCTTTAAAACCCAATTTCAGGGACAGAGATTCAAGAGGGAAAGGATATATGCCTACCTATTGTTGATTCATGTTGATGTGTGGCAGAAACCAACAACAGTATTGTAAAGCAATTAAAAAACAAATATTTTTTAAAACCCAATTTCAATCTAAATTTTAAGGCACGTTTAGATTCTATCAAGCTTATTTTCCTATTAGTTTTTGTTCCAAGAGCTGTTAAAGTCTATCTCCTGATGGGCTATATAAGTCATTCCATTTAAACGGCATGTTAATTCGCTTATGAACAAAAGGCAGGAGGACAGGAGGTGGGGGAGGGAGAGAGAGCAGCCCCCTGATAACTCAGTTAGGTAATCCTGCATCCTTAATTAGATGAGAAAAACCTTAACTTTATCCCCTATTTGACAGGAGCCCAGAGATACATTCCAGATACTGCACCAAAAAAAAAAGAAAGAAAGAAAAAGAAAAACCTTTAGCAAACAGATGGCATCATTCTGTAACTAAAAACATTCTCTAATCATATTTAAATTACTAATATGCATTTCAAGGCTTATTAACAAAATACTTTATAGCATTGATCAAGACCTTCTAAGGCCAATTAACATCTCCGATGTATGGATGTAAAGACTTTGCAAATACTTATCTCTCTACTTAGAAGCAAAGGGATTCCTCTTCTTCCCACATCCTACTCCCAGCCCCCTGGACTCAAGGTCCCAAGATTTCCAGGGAAATCTGAGATTACCCCAAAGCTCTCAATTTCCTCAGTTCAGGAAACTCGCCGAGAAGGGAACCTTCCCACCCTTCTCCAGCCTAAACTCCCAACTCCCACCCCTTTCTTTACGAGCATTTCAGAAACACATTGACTTTTCTACCAGATATTTTATAGTCACGATGGTCTAAACTTAATCCTCTCAATAGTCTGGCAGAAAGACAGGAAGGAGGTTGTCAGCCTGTATGTTTACCAGGTGAGGACACTCAGGCTGGGGAAGGAGAGGGAAAACTAGGACCCAGTCTCCCAGCGCCTCCCATGGGATTCCCACTCCACCACGGGGCTCCACACTAGGCTGCAGGCCTGAGCGAATAGCAGGATGCTTCTCTTCAGATTCTGACCGCACCATTTATTAGATGATGCCTTTGGTTAAGTCCCTTAACCTCACTAAGTATAAAACGGGCATACTGTGGCAGACACTTTATAGGAAGAGAAGGATTAAATTGGTTAGTACATGCAAGAAAGTAATCATGATAAATGCTAATTAAAGTTCTTATTAATGACTTGATTTCTTTAGTCTTCCAAAATGTGTATTGAGCACTCACTCTGTACAAAGCAAGGGAGCTGTGGTCATTGCCTTCCTGGATGCTGTAGCTCTTTCAGTATAATTATTACCATTATTATCATTTATATGAGCTCTTGAGCTTCCAAGGTGGCTAGTGGTAAAGAACCTGCCTGCCAGTGCAGGAGATGAGGGTTCGATCCCTGGGTCAAGAAGATCCCAGGGACAGAGGAGCCTGGAGGGCTACAGTTCATGGGATCTGCAACTGAGCGCACACACACAAACGTTAACATGATTTCTTGAGCTAATCCTCTAAAACCATGTCATAGTGTACTTTTCCCTCTAGAGGGAGCTTGAGGAACTGCTTCACGCACCTTTAAAGAATTGCTTTTGTGTAGGTCAAGGACAAAAGACAATCCTAATAGATACATAACTAGGTCGTTAATCACAGGATGTAACTTTTGTGAGACTAGGTGTAGCCTTTATGGATAGTATAAACAGAACTGAATTGGAAAAAAAATTATTTTTTTTGAATTCTTTTCTGCATGAAACCAGTTTTTAATTGTTCTCGTCTGGTCATGTATATGGCATGAGAAATTCTTCCAAGGATTATCCCTATCTTTTTGCCTTTTCATACTGTTCATGGGGCTCTTGCAGCAAGAATACTGAAGTGGTTTGCCATTCCAAATCAACCCTGAATTTTCATTGGAAGGATTGATGCTGAAGTTGAAGCTCCAATACTTTTGACCACCTGATGTGAAAAGTGGACTCATCGGAAAAGACCTTGATGCTGGGAAAGAATGAAAACAAAAGAAGACAGTGACAGAGGATGAGATGGTTAGATATTATCACTGACTCAATGGACGTGAGTTTGGCAAACTCCGGGAGACAGTGAAGGACAGGGAGGCCTGGCGTGCTGCCATCCATGGGGTTGCAGTCAGACACGACTTAGTGACCAAACAACAACCCCTATCTTTGGAAGCCCAGAAAGAATAAAGGTGGGCTTTGAAAAACACAAAACCAAAAACCCCAAAGCAGGAATACAGCAGCATGCTTAGCTTTCCACTAGTCTAGGTAACAAGGCTTATCCTGCTGGCTTGACCAGGTTAACCAACCACATAGTGGGTTTGGCTCTGATGTCTCACTAGGGTTAAGGATGCATTTGCCTAAGAAGCGCTCCATTCACTTAGCTCTTGGGACTCTCATAGGACCGAATGCAGTGACGTCAGCATTTGGATACTGTTCACAGACCAATAATACAAAGGAGAACTGTACAGACAGAAACAGACTTGTGCTTGCCAAGGGGGAGGAGGTAGAGGAGGGGCGGATTGGGAGTCTGGGATTAGCAGATGCAAACTAGTTTATAAGATGAGTAAACAAAGTCCTACTGTATAGCACAGGGACCTATGTTCAATATTCTGTAATAAGTCATAATGGAAAAGGATATGAAAAAGAAAGCATATATATAATATATATAACTGAGTCATTGTGCTGTACAGCAGAAATTAACACAGCACTGTAAATCAACTACACTGCAATTAAAAAAAAAAATCAGACCTGTATAATGATCCTGTTTCTCTGAAATAATGAAAACTGGCACCAGAAAGATAAACTCATTTGCTTCAGGTCACAAATCTAATTAGTTTTGAACAAATATCAGCAGAATGGTTTGTAATAGTTTAACAGTTACATTATTTCAACAGGAACTCCAATTTTCAATAAACTCTTCACATAATCAAAATAAGTGACTTGAGACAAATTAGGATAGGAAGCTACTAAAAGGAAAATTATTTTAGTAAAGATGATGGAAGGTATTTTTGTTGTGTTGCCTTTGTTTTGTTCTTTTTAAGAAAACAGAAGGACTCTGAGTTCATAAATCAATCTGAATGAAAGAATTTTCTTTAGGAGCCTGGCTGACAAGGTTGCCAGGAAATCAAGAGGTCATATGTCTGAAGAAGCAGTGAAGTCACTCAGTCGTGTCTGACTCTGCAATCCCATGGACTGGAGCTATCAGGCTCTTCCATCCATGGAATTTTCCAGGCAAGAGTACTGGGGTGGGTTGCCATTTCCTTCTCCTGGGAATCTTCCCAATCCAGGGATTGAACCTGGGTCTCCCGCCCTGCAGGCAAATGCTTTACTGTCTGAGCTATCTGGGAAGCTGTGTCTGAAGAAAACCACCTCTAATTGTGTTAATGCCACAGAAAAGTGCAACTCCAAGAGATTATTTTTAATGCAAGTTATTTAATACTTATGAAAATTGTTACAAAACACGCCTGCTTTTCATTTAGAACCAAGATCAAAACTATTAATTTTATTCTCCATATGCATGTTCAGACTTAGAACATAAATACACCCCAATACCTACCAACACACACATATAGTGCACACACACACACACACACACACACACACATCCTTGTGGACGTGCCCGTATATGACATTTCCACCCAGAGCACTAATCTCACTCCCTTCCTGATTTGTGTCAGCCTTCTCCCTTCCCTTCTTTCACCTCTTCTCCTTTCAAAGATGGATTCACCATCATTAAGGCATGGTGGTGACACAGAAGCTTGATGGAGGCAGGAAAGATGATTGCAGTGGAGAAAAGGAAAATTTGCAGAATGTTGGATAAAGAGATGAGCGATGAAAAGGGTTGTTCTCTAATAGCATTGGATTCCTTTATCACCCACCTCGATGTGATTTTAAGTGACTACAATCCTATCAAAATTTCCTTGTTATGGAACACTGTCTATCAGAAAGCACATCAGTGAAGAGATACTCAAGGTTGCCTCCACATTGTAATTCTAAAACAAATGAAAGTGAAAGCTGGACTTTTGTTCTTTTCTTTCATCCTAGTATTAAAAATGTGGTCTGTAACTGGTATGATATCACTGGTACCATGTCTGGATTAATAATTCACAGAATCAGAGGATCCCTGCTTCAGGAAGGGACACAGCCCAATGCTCCCACTATAGCAACTAGAGGGAAAAAAAAGAGTGGATGAAGCATCAAGAGCATGCTTCAAAGAGGGCTTCCCCAATGTCTCAGTGGGTAAAGAACCCACCTGCCAATGCAGGAGCACAGGAGACACGGGTTTGATCCCTGGGCCAGAAGATCCCCTGGAGGAGGAAGAATGGGCAACCCACTCCAGTGTTCTTGCCTGGAGAATTCCATGGACAGAGGAGCCTGGTGGGCTACAGTATAAAGGGTCACAAAGAGCTGGACACGACTGACCAATTAAGCATGCATACTTGAAATAAAGCAAAGTGATGGGATGTGATGGGAACTGGGTAAAGAGGAGTTCAAATCAGGGCAAGTCTTTCCAGGGGGAGGGGGTGGGGTCTTGGCTGATTCTCGGTGAGGACTGAGGAAAATGAAATCAGCACGGATTCTGGCAGTCTGATGCACTGAACAGAAATAGGAGATATCCAAAAGGGGGCTAGGCTTTCCCCCAAAGGACTCATGCTGGATTCTGGCAGAACAGGCAGGAGGCTGGGAAGTGAAATTCCCCATAACTCATGTTTCAGGAAACACAGACCCTCTAGAAGGATGAGGTCTGCCTCAAACACATGAAGCAACTGGAACTCTCACATATTACTACCACACTGGAAACCCCTTTGACAGAATCTAGTAAACACATTTATACGATGACCCAGAAATTCTACTCCTGGCTATCTACCCAAAGATATGGACAAGGATATTATCTATGATATCCAAAACCGAGGGGAAACCCTAATGGAGTTGATAAGTAGAGATATATTTATGTAAAAGAATACAAAGCAAATTAAAAAACAAATTATTGCTATTTTCACCAACCTGAGTCAATCCCAGACAAAATGTTGAGGAAAAAACTCCTCCCAAACAAAAAAAAAGAGTGCATACCTCATGATTTCATCTTTAATGAAGTTTAAAAATAAGCGAAACTAATCTTTAATTATACAGGTCAAAATAGTGGTTAGCTTTATGAAGGTATCAACTGGCCAGGGGCATGAGGAAATGTGCTTATATCAATCTAGTGGTACTTCCCTGGCTATATACACACATAAAAATTCATCAAGCTGTACATTTACATAAAACCTCAATTTAAAAATTAGAGGAAAAAATCCTACATGGAATAATTTAATTTTAGAACCAGAAAGAAGCTTAGTGATCGTCTTAGCCAATTTTTATTTTACATTTAGGAAACCAAGTCTCAGGAAAATTAAGAAACTTGTTAATATCGTGCAGGTAATGTATTCACTTGTTCAGCAAGTAATTACTGGAAGCTTACTCTTTGCTGACACCATATGAAGATACAGGTTATCAAGACAGATACGTCACCTGTTTCCATGAAGCCTACGGGTTAGCTGTAGAAACAGAAATCAAGCAAATAACCCAGAAAATAAACATGTAAGGCAGATTGTGGTAAACGCTGTGAAGGACCAACACAGGGCGTCCAGGGGCGTCTGAGTGCTCGCACCTGGAGCACAAGCCCACCTGGCGGACAGGTTCCTGCTCCCTTGGCTCCAACAATGCTGCCTTTCCCCACCAACTTCGAACTTTTAAAAAACTAGGAAGAAATTCTAAATCTTCACGAATTTATTCTGGAGAATTTCTCCAGACTTCAAAGGGCAACCTTTAATTATAAAGCACAGGCAAAACAATAAATAAATGTCAAGGGCGGGGTGACCCTCTCAAGATTCACCAAAAACGACTCCATTTTGTCAGGAAAGGAACTGCTCAAATTCTGGGACTTGACATTTGTTACATCTCAGCTCTTTAGATTCATGAGGTGGATGGCCTGGCAACAGTCCCTCAGCCACTTTTCCCTCCCTCTCCTGTTTATTTGACATTTGTGTGGGCTCAACTCTTATAAATTAGCCAACTTGGAAAACAGGACCAAGGTAAATCAATATCAAGACAGCCAAGATCTCCATAATAAAGTTAAAATACACACCACGTCTGATTTCTTCAGTAACTCACGGTCTGTGACTTCGGGGATTTGTTTCAAATGACGCTGGCTTCTGCTCAAGCAGATTATCTTTCCAAAAAAGCTGCTCAGCTTTACCTGCAACAAACACGAGCGTTTAGTGATTTCAGTTTTCTTTGATAAGAAACACTCATAGTACCATTGAATGTCCCAGATGGCTCAGCAGGTAAAGAATCTGCCGGCCAATGCAGTAGACAACAGGAGAGGGGGGTTCAATCCCTGGGTCAGGAAGAACCCTTGAGGAGGAAATAGGAACCCACTCCAATATTCTTGCCTGGAGGATCCCATGGACAGAGGAGCCTGGCGAGCTACAGTCCACAGAGTCGCAACAAGCTGGACATGACTCAGCGACTAAGCACGTAGTACCATTATCTTAAGTTTGGGTTTCTGAGAAAAGTACACTCTGAGATGAAGATTTGAGTGAAAGTAGTTCATTTCAAAGCTCACCCAAGAAATCACCAGCGGGGAGATGGCGGAGTGAGAGAGAGAGAGACGGAAGGGCGGGACCCTGCACACCTGAAATGAATCAGGCTGGTCATACTAAGAGCCTCTCGATTGGTCCACCTAAGGGCAAGGAGGCTGGGGTACTTATCACCATCCATCAGCGTTTGAAAGCCTCACCTGGGGACCCAGCTCCCTGGCGCCTCCAGCTAGCTGTGTGTGGGCTGAGCACAGGAGTGGAGGAAAATGGGAAATGCTAAGGGATCATGAGTGCCCACCGACAACGCTGGCCACACGTGTAACAAGTAGTTGAGCATCAGTGCAAGAGTGTGCAGGAGGTTGGTTCTTAAACACGAGTGTCAGGCGTGTGGAGAAAACACTGGTTAAACAGTTCGGTAGAAATCAGTCGAGAGGATCTAAGGCAAGTTCTTGGCTTCCCAGGTGGCTCATTGGTGAAGAATTCACCCGCCAGTGCAGGAGACACAAGAGACACAGGTTCGATACCTGGATTGGGAAGATCCCCTGGAGAAGGAAATGGCTGGAGAATTCCATGAACAGAGAGGAGCCTGGCGGGCTATACAGTTCATGGGGTTGCAAAGAGTCAGATATGACTGAGCACACGCACAAGGCACATTTTTTACTTTAAAAATGGAAAAGCTGTATGTGAATTCAGATGGCCAGCAGGCAAAGGAAAAGATATTTAACGGTGCTGATTATTAGAGATGGAGAAGGAAATGGCAATCCACTCCAGTACTCTTGCCTGGAAAATCCTATGGACAGAGGAGCCTGGTAGGCTACTACAGTCCATGGGGTCACAAAGAGTCGGACACGACTGAGTGACTTCACTTCTTCTTTTTTTTTTCTTTTTTTTTCACTTCTTCTAATTATTAGAGAAATGCAAGTCAAAATGCCGACGAGGTACAACCTCACTCTGGTCAGAATGGTCATCCTCAAAAAGTCCACAAATAACAAACGCTGGAGAGGGTGCGGAGAAAAAGGACCTCTCCTATACCGTTGGTGGGAATGCAAATTGGGTCGGCCACTATGGAGAACAGGATGGCGGTTCCTTAAAAAACTAAAACTGGAACTGCCATATGATCCTGCAATCTCACTCTTGGGCATATATCCAGAGGAAACTAAAATTAGAAAAGATACATGCATCCCAGTGTTCATAAGAGCACTGTTTACATACAATAGCCAAAACATGGAGACAACCTAAATGTCCATGAACAGATGACTGGATAAAGATGTGGTATGTTTATATAATGGAATATTACTCAGCATAAAAAAGAACAAAGTAATGCCATTTACAGCAACATAGATGGATCTAAAGGTACAAACGAACTTACTTACAAAGCAGAAATAGACCCACAGACAGAAAACAAACTGACCGTTACCAAAGGGGAAAGGGACGAGGCAGGGACAAATTAAGGGTTTGGGATTAAAATATACATACTACTGTATATAAAATAGATAACCAACAAGGCCCTACTGTAGAGCACAGAGAATTATATTTGGCATCTTGTAATAACCTATAAGGGAAAAGATTCTGAAAAAGAAAACATATACATATGTATTCTCTAGTATAATATGTATATTATATTTGACAATATAACAATATATTATATATTGCACGATATATTATATTTAATAATAGTATATTATATAAGTATATTGTTATATTATACATATTATATATACATATAACCAGATCACTTTGCTGTGTACCTGAAACTAACCAACATTACAAATCAATTATTATTATTATACTTCAATAAGAAGAGAGAACAAGAAAATTAAAAAAATTAAAAGCAGTACGTGAATAAAGCGATCTCTTCTGTTATTAGAACCATGGACCATCTGTGATCCAGGTCTAATAATCAACAGAATTGTTTTTCCCAATGGGACGATGACTCCAGATCTTCAGAGCTGCAAGTGTTCTAAGAGTCTCGTGATCACTTACAGTGGAAGCATGAGCAAACGGCGGTCATGCCTGTCATCCAGGGAATTTATATATGTAACTTCATTCATTTTTAATTTCATGAAAGAAAAAGAAACAAAATGGAAGCTAAAGGAATCTCTACACTTTAAATAAACCTTTATCATAAAATATTATTTTCTAAGGCATCCCTTGAGGGTTAAGGAAATTGATGAAATCAGTTAAGGGATTGGAATCTTCGGGGTTCTTTTAAACTAACTCATTCAAGTAAAGATGAGATAAATTGCCTTTCTCTAATAGATGAAGTCATTTGCACAACGTCCTGTCCCCAGCCCCATCTCCTGATTTTTGTTAAGTTTTGTTTTTATTTTGTCAAGATAGAGCAACTCACAATCTTTTCATTAGCCCAATTTTTGCAATTACATCATGTTCACTTGATATTTAAGTGAAAGCACTGCTCCTCACTGGGCTTCCCTGGTGGTTCAGCGGTAAAGAATCCACCTGCAATGAGAAGTCGCAGGTTCAATCCCTGGGTTGAGAAGATCCCTGGAGGGGCACATGGCAACCCACTCCAGTATTCTTGCCTAGAGAATCCCATAGACAGAGGAGCCTGGCAGACTACTGCCCCATACGGTCACAGAGTTGAACATGACTGAAGTGACTTAGCATGCACAAACGCTGGAGAGGGTGCTCCTCACCGATCATTCAACTACAGCTTCCCAACAACCTCAGTTCAGTTGCTCAGTTGTGGCCCCACGGACTGCAGCATACCAGGCTTTCTTGTCCATCACCAACTCCCGGATTTTGCTCAAACTCATGTCCATTGAGTCGGTGATGCCATCCAACCATCTCATCTTCTGTCATCCCCTTCTCCTCCTGCCTTCAATCTTTCCCAGCATCAGGGTCTTTTCCAGTGAGTCAGTTCTTCACATCAGGTGGCCAAAGAATTAAGAGCTTCAGCTTCAGCATCAGCCCTTCCAATGAATATTCAGGACTGATTTCCTTTAGGACTGATCTCCTTGCAGTCCAAGGGGGACTCTCAAGAGTCTTCTCCAGCACCAAAGTTCAAAAGCATCAATTCTTCGGCACTCAGCTTTCTTTATGGTCAACAACCTAGATTCTTTATCTTTTTAGTTGGCTGAAGTTTCCGGCCAAGTAGGTTTTCAAAGAAGGGCTCTTGACCATTTTTTTTATGATTGCCTTTGTCCTTGAGTGACATCCTTGCTGGAAATAACATCTTTCCTTCACACTTTCCATCCTTCAGAGCTTCTCCAGAGCCTTTCCCTCTTACCTTAGGCTGTCACACACTGCTCTGAAGTCTGACACCAGCTCCAAGTTCTATCTGTGTAAAGGACTAGCTCTCAGCCTAGGATTTTTCAATAATTTTTCTTTTATTATTGGAATACCGCTCTTGAGTATATGAATCCATTTCCCTAGAAAATGATGAGATTTCTAAACATGTGTTTTGTTCCCTTTCTGTCTCCCTGTTTTCATTTCTGTAAGACCAGATTGTCATGTCCCTGAAAGGAGTCCTGTTTCACCTATTTCTACCCTACACTGGAGCCAAAAGACAATCCAGACACTTCCTCGTCCACCTTTCTCTACGTGTGGGTCAGGATTCTGTGGCTTCTGAGGAGCAGAGGGGTAAGGAGTCACTTCCCATGCTCTGCTGTGATTTTCTGTTTTGTTCCCTCTGGGGTCTCCTGTTTCTTTTCTTTGCTGCCACTTCTCATAGGTGACAGCATTCTTTTACTTCTGATGATGGTTTTTGCTGGCCCTTTACTATGTCTTAGATTTCTTACTCTGTAAGGCAGTTTGATTAGTCCATCTTAACATCAGTGTCCCTGGAATTTATATTAAGTTCCCCAGCTAATGCCCACAAAGAACAGTGATAGATGTAGGTGTGTGCTCAGTTGGGTCCAACTCTTCTGTGACCCTATGGATTATAGCCCACCAGGTTCCTCTATTAATGGGATTCTCCACAGTACTGAAGTGGGGATTAGGCATGGGGCTTCCCACGTGGCTTAGTGGTAAAGAATCCTCCTAGCAATGCAGGAAACGTAGGAGACAGGGTTCAATCCCTGGGTTGGGAATATCCCCTAGAGAGAGGAATGGCAACCCACCCCAGTATTCTTACCTGGAAAACAAAATAAAAAATATTGGAGCAAGTTGCCATTTCCTCTTCCAGGGACTCTTCCAAACACAGAGATCAAACTCCATCCCCTGGGATTCCAGCAATGGCAGGTGGATTCTTTACCACTGAGCCACCTGGGAAGCCCGATGTATGTATTCTTATGCCCAATAGTACTACTCACTTTTCATACTTACCCTCTCTGAGATTCAGTGTGACTTTCTCTGCAAAAGGAGAACAAAATCTTCCTGGCTACAATTTGATTGTGAAGTTGTGATGACACACGAGTTAACGTGTAGTCACATATTTCAGAAAACTTTCTCACACTCAAGAGAGCCAACAGTATGATTGTACTTTCTACTTTCTCTTTACATAAACTGAAGAATTACTCAAACTGGGGTATTTAGCTTTTACACCAGTTTGGGTCCTAGAGTTGCTTAACTAGTTACCAGATTTTTCAGAGATTTCAACTCTCAACTACTTTTTAGTTAGAATAGTTGTTACTGCATATAAATGTAAAGTTCCTTCCTTTTTTGTAATTTTTAAATTTTTATAGACCTTAAACCCTGAAAAGAGCCAAAGTGGTGCAGTTTCAAAGATTATTTTCAAATGTTCGATTCATTTACTTGTAACCAGAAACCATACTATAAATGAAGGCTAAAGCAGCTAAAGGAGAAAAAAGAGAAACAAAGATGAAGCAGTAAGTTCTCTTTACAATGCTGTTCATGGTGGGTGGGTAACTGCAGAAAAACAGAGCAGCAAGAAGAATTTCTCTCCAGTTCTACCCCAGGGACAGGCAAAGCCCAAGACAAAGAGCTGAACACACAGAGTTGGGAGGTCCATGTGCATGCATTTTACTCTCTATTAAGCCAGAAAGGTAAAGGGCATTAAATACATGTTCCCACTAATTCCAGTATTCTTGCCTGGAAAATCCCATGGATAGAGGAGCCTGGCGGGCTGCAGTCCACGGGGTCACAGAGAGTCAGACATGACTGAGCATACATGCACAGCTAAATCCTAGGACCAAAAGCTTTGTGCTGGCTTGTGACCATAACTAAGGAAAGACCACCTCCAAATGAAGTTCTGTTGGCTCCTTTAAAACCTCGTAACTTTACACTGAGACAGATATAAGTTTATCAGCTGCATTTATTTTTATGGCTGAGTTTTCTCGTGTGTTCAGTCACTCAGTTGTGTCCAACTCTGCAACCCCATGGACTGTAGTCCACCAGGCTCCTCTGTCCATGGGACTCTCCAGGCAAGAATACTGGAGTGGTTGCCATTTCCTTAGGATTCTGCTAATATGGCACCTACCTGTCGAGTGCAGTGACAGATAAACTTTCTTTTCTCCTTCTAAGAACATATCGGAGTCTCTGTTCCTTGCTGTAGACTTTCCATCTCAGAAAGACCATGAAAACACCTGGCTTCCAGACCTACTTACCTTCACTTCCTGAGATCAAAAGGCCACTTCTTAGCACACACAAGCCTTTCTGCTCACACCTTGGGAACCCGCACCCTACAGCTGTGTTCAGACAGGGTCAGTGATGGCCCATTAAGAAATGCTTTCAGGACCCCAGTACCTAGAGGTTTGGAAAACAGCCTTGGGATGCCTCTCGGACCCATATGAAAGGAGCCAAACAGTAGGGCGAATAAAACTTGGCTCAAAATGACAACGTGTTTCAAAGCAGGGTATATTTTATTTATAAATAACATTTAGATACAGAGGTTAATCAGAGATTCTCCAAGATCCCCCAGTGTATTAGCACAGACACACCAGAGAGGAAAGAGAGCATGTTTATGGGTTTCTGCCACCTGGCAGCTAAACCCAAGGCTGGTTCTATCCAGACTTCAGAGCAGACAGAGGGCTGGATCACTTGCAAACTACAAGCATTGGATTTATTTTTTCAATCATGGATACACCTGACTCATTTCCCTTAATACCTTCATTCCTATTATCTAGATTGTACAATTATATCCCATCCATTATATGACTTCGAGTTAAACTCGTTCTTCAATTGTCATGAGTATTACAGAAAATTATGAATAAACCACATTTAAAGGTTAACCCCTCTGCTCCCTCTCTAATCATTCTCCCTGTGAATTTATTCCATCACATTCCACATGGTGTGACAGCGTCTAACAGAACTGATGAGACGCTGTTCTCATTCATTTCTCAACAGTATCCATTCTGGAAAGTGTAAATAATGGGGTTTTAGAAGTCTGTCAATATTAGTCACACTTCATTCGCTGGCACTTTGTTTTTTAAAAAACAGTCAGATGTAGACACTGACACTCGGAAGCCCAGAGGTTTCTAACAAAGGTCAGACTCTTCTCTGTTCTCAGGAGCACCAACTCAGTAACTGTCGGGGAGCCCAGGAAAAAGGACTTCAAGGACACAGAGGGCTGTATGGGCAGCACACGGGAGGGCAGCAGAACTTACTCTGTGGCAACACAGGCGGCTTTATTCATTTGCACACATACATTCCCATGACTGCATTCACAACACTTTGTTGATCCCACTGTATTTTCACATTTCAGAGAATTGAGAAAATGATTTTTCCCATTTTACATGTCATTTGTTCCAGATAGGTATGATATTCATAGTCTCAAGAAACAAAAATCTAATTTGTGGATGGGAGAAGAAAAGTTCCTATTGCAAATTACTAGTGTATATGCACAGTCTGATGGCCACACGGCATTTATAAGGCCTCAGAGCTCCTTCCGAGGACCCCGCATCCCATAATCAGACCCTGGGGCATCTCAGGATGGAATCTACAATTCCAGCTGCTCTTCACTTGTGCACTTAGGTTCACCTGTCTTACTTTCATTGTGAAATAGAAAAAGAAATCTGTAATATTTCGCAAGGCTTTCTGCACAGGGAGAAAATATCAACTATCAAACAATTGAGAGAACTGAGACTGAGTTCTTGGAAATGTAAATTCTTCCTTTTTTTTTTTTTTTTTTTTACAAAATAATATAAATACGTGCCTCTGTAAGATCCTGAGGGACTTAGAATTTGCCTTTTTCTTAATATGATCTTGGGCCTGAACCCACTACTAAGGCCTTCAGTTCCATATTTGAGGGGGACTGCAATGCCCTTCCCTCACCTTTCCAGCAAGCTTTCTTTAAACATTGTAAAGATCACAGTAGGGCACTCGGTGCTTCAGCAGAAAGAACTGGTAAGTTAAGTTACAGGAAGAACGCATACAAAGCCAAATAAACAAACAAGACAGAACCATTTTTTTAAAAAGAACAATAGCAATGAATTGTGCTGCAAAACTACACCTGTAATGGCAGTGTCTTGTCTGCCTGACTACTTCAGAGGCACTGCATTAATATAAACAGAGTTCTCTAATGCACTTTCCAGGACAGAGCCCCTCAGCCAAGGGCTAGCTTGAACTCATCCTACTGCTAGGTGTGCAGGATTCTTCGGTTCGCTTTACTGGCAACGTTTTTGGTGACTCATTCCTACACTTAAAAAAGGGCTGGAAACCACGCATGTGATAAGAGCCCCATCCAGGTGTTACTTCTCGTGCTTCTTGGTTGATTCCCCTGCGCCCGGCCGGAGGCTGCCCCGAGCGGTGTCTCCGGCCCTGGCATCCCTCCTCCGGCTCTGGCTCTCCCGGGAGACCTGCTGCACGGCCCGCAGGATGGCATTCTGCACAATCTGTCTGCTGGTGGTCTGCAGCTTCGCCTCTTCAGGCTCACTTCCAGGCTTCTCACCTGGCCAAGAACAGAAAGGGAGGGGAAAGCACAAGGTTAATTGGGGGCGGGTGGGGGGGTGTTAAACAGGCCAGGGCTAGGAGGAAAAAAGAGGCTAATAATAAGATCTCTAGAGGGGCCCACCACATTAGTTGCCAGGAGCCCTGCACAGTAGTGGCTTCCCTGGTGGCTCCAACAGCAAAGAACCCGCCTGCACTGCAGGAGACTCAGGTTTAAAACCTGGGCCGGGAAGATCCCCTGGAGGGGGAAATGGCAACCCACTCCAGTATTCTTGCCTGGAGAACTCCATGGAAAGAGGAGCCCAGGGGGCTACAATCCATGGGATCGCAGAGTTGGGCACGACAGAGTACCTAACACATACCACTCTTGTCTCCCTTTCCAGCAGAATCTCCACGGGTCTGCCCCAGTGCTGCGCCCAATTTCCCATCCTCCCAGCATCCTCTGGTGGGTCTGCTCCTCCAGGTTCTTGCAAGAGCCTGCCTCCTTTCATCTCACTGCTCTGTTGCTTCTGACTGCATCACGCTCAGGTGCATGTTGTTGTTCACTCACTCAGTCATGTCCCGCTCTCTGCGGCCCCACGGACTGCAGCATGCCGGGCTCCCCTCTCCTTCACTATCTCCTGGAGTTTGCTCAAACTCATGTCCATCGAGTCAGTGATGCCATCCAGCCATCTCATCCTCTGTCATCCCCTTCTCCTCCTGCCTTCAATCTTTCCCAGCATCAGAGTCTTTTCCAATGAGTTGGCTCTTCACATCAAGTGGCCAAAGTATTGCATGAGTGGAGCTTATTAAATAACACAGATCCCCTCTGGGGCTGGAAGGAGGAATTGTGGCAGACGCTGCAACATCACTCTGCTCACAGTTTACTGGGGGAAATGGAGCCACGTGGCCACACTTACCACACAGAAGACCACAAATACAGCCACCAACCAGATAGCCATGTGCCCAGCTTACGACTCAGGGAGGCTCTATCACTAAAACAAAGAAGTGATGACTTCCACGCAACAGCAAGGCTAAGGTGAAAAGCAAGAAGATGTACACTGGCAGCAGGTCCCAGCTGACCCTCAGGGAGATCGGCCTATGACCACCAAACAGCATAAGTGCGCGGGCAAACAACAAAGTACAAAAGGTCCAGAGATGCTCCTAGAAAGATTTTCTCAGCCAAACCAGATCTGTGTGAATTCTCAAATGATCCTTGTGTGAAGTGACTTTTCACTCTTTGGGTGGAGGACGGAAGGCTCTAAGGGTAACAGTAAGATGAGTTCTTAACAAGAGACAGAGAGAGAAAAGAAAATCTACTCTGAATTTAGCTGTGACCTAATATCCAAGCTAAATCATCTTCCCCTCGCTCATCCATTATGAAGAAAAATTGATTAAGAAGTCAGAGGCAGCCTGTGAGATGCTATGTCTGGGGGATCCCTTTGGGGACTTGCAAGGCGGGTTTAACCTTAAATGCCCTCTTCACCATTTTGCTCTGGGTCTGGAATTCCTACCTGGGGCAGAGCATATGGGACAAAAAGAGGTGCAACGAGCTCAGAGAAAGAGAAGGGTGAAGATGAGGGTAAAAGCCACTCGGAGCATTAACAGAGGAAAAGCGAAACAAGAAGTTATATACAGAACCACAAAAGACTCCGAATAGCCTGAGAAAGAAGGATAAAGAGGGGATGCAGTTGGGGGGAGGGTGGTGATCACATTTCCTGATTTCAAGCTATTTTATAAACACTACAGTAATCAAAACCATACGGTGCTGGCATAAAAACAGACATGTAGACCAGTGGAACAGAAGAGAGAGCCCAGAAATAAACCCATGCATATAGGTCAACTAACACTTGACAGTGGAGCAAAGCATACTCAGTAGATACAATAAATGGTGCTGGAAACATGGATGGACCCAGGGAGTGTCATACTGAGTGAAGTAAGTTAGGCAGAGGACAAACATCATGTGAGGTCCCTTATATGTGGAATTTAAAAGGAAACTACACAGATGAACTTACTTACAGAACAGAAAGACACTCACAGACTTAGAAAATGAACTTGTGGTTGCCAGGGTAAGGGACAGTCATGTTTACACTGTTATATTCAAAATGGATCACCAACAAGGACCTACTGTACAGCACAGGGAACTCTGCTCAATGTTAGGTGGCAGCCTGGATGGGAGGGAAGTTTGGGGGAGAATGGGTTCTTGTATATGTATCACTGAGTCCCTTCATTGTTCACCTAAAATTGTCACAACATTATTAACCAGCTCTATCTCAACACAAAATAAAAAGTTGAGAAAGTAAAAATTTTTTTAAAATGGGGCTGGAAAAATCAGATATTCACATGTAAAAGAATGACACTAGGCCCTATCTCATACCACTCACAAAAATTAACTCAAATGAATTAAAGACTTAGGTTTAAGACCTGAAACCATACAATTCTTAAAGAAAACATACAGGGGAAAAGCTCCTTGACAAGGGTCTAGGCAACAAGTTTCTAGCTAGACACCTACAGCACAAACAGCAGAAGCCAGAACCACAACGGAAACCCTCAGTTTTGCCATTTACTTACATGCGTAAAACTTACTTTAAGTTAATGAATCACCTACACGTTGCAGGTGGCCTACGCCTTGTGTTAGATGATGCAAATGTCCGCTAGCCTACTTAGCATTTACCAAATAGTTCTGGTATTTCACAAAAGATGATGAATAGATTTAATTAGCTTTAAACTCGAAACGCCGAATATAAGCATGCTGAAATCAACAAATCGAGACGTGACTAAATCTGTCTTCATCGTCTTTCCACCCCGAATGGTAACCCACTCTCCCATCCCCCCACACACAGTCAGGCATCCATCCCTCCGGTCAGTTTCCGGAGAGGACCCCCCCACCCCCACCCCGTGGGGGTGGCCTCTGGAAGGCTCCTGAGCCCTCGTGTTCGCCCCCTCCCCTCAGATCCTGCTGTTCCACGGGGCACCTCCCCCGCCCACCGGAAGTCATCAGAGGACCTCAAATGCAAGGTGGTTGGTTAATAATTGGTTTTAATTTCCTATTTATATCCATCAAAACCATGTTCCAAGGACCTTAGGAATATCCTTCTGATAAAAATGTATGGGGGGGGTCTTGTTTCCCCCACTAAGAACCTGTCATTCACCTCTACGACATTAACCCTATTCTGTTCCAGTTTGGTAGATTTTGGTAAAGGTCAGTGTTTCCATTTTTGAGGCCAAATCTGGTTAATGATTTTCCCTGGATCGCACAGAGCTGGTGGTAAAGGCTGTATAAGAAGCAGCATCTCTAGCTGTTGCCTTTCCCCACTGGGTCACTAAATACGTAAACTGCAGACATCCCTATCAGGGCAGCTTGGCTTTTGTTTTTTGTCATAGACACACACACACACACACACACACACACACACACGGGGGGGGGGGGGGGGGGGGGGGGGCGGGGGGCGGGATTGGGGGGGCTTTTCACTCGAAGAAGCTGAGGCAGGAAAAATGCTCGTGAAAATGCCACCTTGGAAATTTGTTAGGTATTTAATGTTCTGAACACTTGGATAACAAGTAACTCCATCAAGACTGGGTTGTGAGTTCAGAGAGACCCAAAAGGCTGTCCTGATCTCCACATGGATTTCTGCAAAATTCAGCTACAAGTTTCCCTCCTTTCATCCCAAAGATGCAGGAAACCAAGTCCTCCAGCCCCTACTTTCTTGCAGTGAGCAGAAGCTCTAGAATTTCTATGCAGGAGAGATTCAGAAAGGGCAATGCAGAGGAACAGGGGAACCAAGAGTCTGACTCCAAACTAGGGTATACAACACTTCACAAGAATGAAAAGATGTCCATCCTCCACATGTCCGTCCCTCTAACAGCATGGGGTGGGAGGGACAGACCACCCTCTGACAGCCACCGTCCCTCTTCTCATCAGCTCATTTCTCAGGAGTGGCCATGTCATGCCACTGCCCCTCCTCCCCTCCTGGGGCCCCCAAACGACCCCAGCTGGCCCAGACTGTGGGCTCCTGCAGTCCTCCACCCCAGGGATGTGCCAGGAAAGGAGAGCAGGTAGGGTCACAGATGGCCACTCCAGGAACATGGGAGCCAGGTATGAAGGGAACAGGAAAGGTATGTAAAAAGGTGACATACTAGGCCCGAACAGGAAGCAGAACAAACTTGAGGATGCTGGGGAACTCAAACTCTCCTCTCTCTGGGAGCCAGGTCCCTACCCCTGGGGTTCCCTCCACCCCCAGAGGCTCAGCTTCCCCACCGCTCCTCCAGCGGGGCCGGCCAGGTTCTGCGGCCTCTGCTTCCCCCTGGTGGCCACTCCTGGGGTTGCTGCAGACCGGGATGGAATGTCCGTAGACATACAGCTTTCTGCGCTGCTCCCCAAAAGGGGAGTGGGTATGTACACGAATGTTTGAATGTATGAATGTGTGTGTGAATGTGTATGTGTTAGTGTGTAACTGTATGTGTGAGTGTTGTCAGGGGAAACCCTTGAGACAAGACTGTGGTTTCATTTTATCACACATACTTAGAATCACCAGTGCATCCACAATGCTTTCTGATCACAGAAACCCTCTGTGCTATGCTTAGTCACTCACTCGTGTCCGACTCCATGGACTGTAGCCCGCTAGGCTCCTCTGCCCATGGGGATTCTCCAGGCAAGAATGTTGGAGTGGGTTGCCATGCCCTCCTCCAGGGGATCTTCCCAACCCAGGGACCGAACCCAGGTTTCCCACATTACAGGCAGATTCTTTAAGTCTGAGCCACCAGGGAAGCATGAGGCCATTTATAGTTTGTCCTTCCAAGAGCTCTGGTGCAGCTAGAAACACAGTCCAGAGGTTTCCTGTCCTCATTCAGATGAGAATTACTTGACCAAATTACCAGCTCTTGTAAATATTTAACGAAAGGTTCAGAGTTCCTGGGCAAAACTACGTGCACACTCTCCCTTTCTACTCAAGATGTAAAGGGGAAAGGGAGGCAGAGGAGAAAGGAAGGAGAGAGGAAAGGAGGCAGGAGGGAGCTGATCCTCGCTCTCTGAGTGCTTTCAGAGGAATCCTTAAAAAACGGAGACAAAAATCCTCTCCTACTGTCCTCCTTCAAGATGAAGGGCATAATCCTCACAATCACCACTTTCTGCTAAAGAAGGAATCAGATTCCCAGCTGTGACAAGTCATCAGTGCAAGATCAGATTTTAATATTTTACCTAAATAATCTCTCAGTAGCAATTCGTCCTGGGGAGATGGGCGTATACAGCAGCAGCCTTAGAAGGGTAAGCAGAAGAGCACAGCACTCTGACATAAAGTAAAACCTTTCCTACGCTCCTTGAAGGGGCAGCTCCCACCCTTTTGAAGACGATTCCACTGTCAGGTTAAAATATTTCACAAATCTCCTCATGCACAACCCAATGACAAAAAGAAGCTATGAACTGAGAAATGTTTTTTGATGAATGTGAATGTTATTCATCTCAACAGAAGAGGAGTTCTGTGAGACTGTGTCTTCCAACCACAGGAAGTGGGAGCTACAGGCATGGGGTCCCCATCCCCTGAAACAGTGCCATGGCCCCCGGGTCCTTATGCCTCCTATATAAGCCGAGAGATGCCAGAAGCAGTGAAAAGCAGACAGATGTTATCTATGAATTTCTAATGGAGGAACACGAGCAGGAGCTGGGGCAGCCATCGTCCAGTTCTGCCCACTCCAAAGAGGCACCTGGCCCCGCGCAGCTATGTCCCACTCAGCTTTCTGACCTCAGGCCGGAGAAGAAAGGCCTTCCTTCCAGAGGACCTCTTAGAAAGTCTCCCATCAAGAGGGAATGAGTGAACGAATAGCCGTCAGGAATGAACCGACCACCCGTCTGCCAACCTGTGCTGCTGGTCTGTCCCTCCTCACTAGACCATCAGCCCCCAGGACACGACCCCATCTGTCCTGACCCCAGAGCCCAGCCCTGGTCCACAGCAAACACTCAGGATCTGCTCAGTGAGGGACTGCCACCCTGTGGAGCCCAGGTTCCGTTCTCCAATCTGTTCTGTCTCCTCCCTTCTCTAGGCTCCACTCATTCCCTGCTCTTGGCTGCCTTTGCTACCTTTTGCTGCTTCACTGTGATAAAAGTCCAGCTCATAAGGAAAGTGCCCGGGAGATGCCCTTCTGGTGCCAGCCTCCGTGCAGAAAGCACCCTGGCATGAGAATATCAGAAAGGCTGCTCCAATTCCTGGCCACATCTACCCCGGTCAATTGCCGCTTTGGAAATTTTACAGCAAGTTCTTCTCTCCCATTTCCGACCAGCCAGTTTTCTCCTTTCTCTCCCCCTTCCCCATCCCTACAGGGAGGGGCCCTTTCTGTCACTTCTCAGCACCCTCCACTGGGCTTCAAATACTTTTCAGAGCAAGGCAGCGTGGAAAGGCCCATCGGATGTTGCCGGGTGATTTTACTCCTACTGGCCAAGCGTCTGCCATGAAGACTCTCCAGGCGTTTATCAACCCCCTGAACCCCGCACACACCAGGCTCTAAGGAATCAGTTCACACGCAGCTGCTGGGAGGCCATCAGCCTGTATGGAGGCAGCCCTGGCCTAGAAGCACGGGGTTTGAAGTCCACCTTTGGGCCTTTCTGAGCTCATAGGAACCAGCCTCCCCTTTGTCACACAATAGACACAGAAACCTCTGATTCCTCTTTGAAGCAGAGGAGTAAGAAGACAAGTCACTATTGCTTCCTCTACAAACTGGACAACGACGTAAGAGGGCGGCCTTCTTCAGAGATGATGTCGGGTCTCCCTTAGGGCGATGATCTAGTAGCTGGGGCTTTTCTTTGATTCTGCGTTCTACAGAGCCATGAGGATCTGGGCTCCGGTCACCATGTGGGGGTTAATCAGAAAACAGGAACAGGTGGCTGCAAATAGAAAAGGAAATGAAAGGCAAGATCAGACGCCTTATGTCTATTTTTTTTCTTTCCAGTGATATTTCAGAAGGAAGAGAGACGGAAGGAAAATAAACCCTGACGTGAGGAGCGGCTGTCAGACCCGCGGAACGCGTGTCTCACTCTGGGTCTCAGGGAGCCTTGGGGGGAAGCCTCAAAACCCCAAGTCAGGACACAGCCAAACGCGCCGCACACTTGGTGCAAGAATCGGACTCAGAGAAAAGAAGAAAGGCAGGGAGGGAGAGATGAAGGGGAAGGGAAACAGTACTGCTGAGGATGCAAATGAGCTACCCAAAATAAAACTAAATTACTAAATTCCAATTGAAATTGCAGGCAGTGCCTGGAAAAGTTTCTACCAAGTATATCTCAGTCAAGCCACAGGCACTCCAGGGTATCTCATTCCTCAACTGAATTAAATCTGCTCAATCGAATTAAATTATTATGCTTCAATAACAACATTTTTTATTATTCAGAAATCATTTCAAAAGGCACTGTGAAAGGTACAGGATGAAGACTTTATATTATGTTTTAAAAATACAATCTATGGAAAAACTCCTTCTCATATACATGCTTGAACCTCTCTGTATGTTAAAGTCATGTTGTTTTCTTGGCAGCCTTCAAGCTCTTTTTTCAATATTTGATCGGTGTTAACAGACATGGATTAAAGCGGATTCTAAGAAGTAAGAAAACTAGAGATACACTCCCAAATCTCTGAATCATTAACAGGTAGAAGATTTGCAAATGAGTTTTTAAAACGCTGGCAGATAATGTTAACAGTACGTGTGTTCAGAAGGCTGTACAGTATGACTCAGTATCTTTGGGATCCATCTGGCAGACTTATGGGAGTCACATAATGTACTGGGCAGTTTATTTTAAAAATCCAACAGTACAACAATCAGGCCTTTTTAGAAAACTAGGAAAGGGGTGGAGGTTGTCATTCTATCAAATGAACAGAAAAGAGGATACACATTTGAATATATAGCACAGGCAGATATTACACCTGGAATATATTCTCTATTTGTGAATATATTTGGACTATATTCTCTAACTGTGTGTAGAAAATTTACAGCAAGATGAAAAAAGGATGATTGGGGGGAAAAAAACCAACTCATATTTTAATTAAAAATTCACATAAAAAAACAAAAAACAAATACAAGTGTAGATGATTTTACATAAAATCATGTTAACCCGGGGGAGGAATAAATTAATCCCAGCAAGATGATAAAAAGATTAAAAAAATGCTCTATTAGTGCCTATTCTTACTACAAAGTTCATTTGCCTTTACAGAGTAGAATTCTGTGAAGTTGAAAGTGAAAAAGTGAAAGTTGCTCGGTCGTGCCTGACTCTTTGTGACCCCCATGAACTGTAGCCCACCAGGCTCCTCTGTCCAAGGAATTCTCCAGGCAAGAATACTGGAGTGGGTAGCCATTTCCTTCTCCAGGGGATCTTCCCCAGTCAGTGGTCGAACCCAGGTCTCCTGCATGCAGGCAGATTCTTTACCATCTGAGCCACCAGGGAAGCCCCTCTGTGAAGTTGAGGAGTAAGTAATTCACTGCTTGTGTCTGATGCTGATGCTGAAGCTCCGATACTTTGGCTACCTGATGCGAAGAGCTGACTCACTGGAAAAGACCCTGATGCTGGGAAAGATTGAGGGCAGGAGGAGAAGGGGGCAACAGATGATGAGATGGTTGGATGGCATCACTGACTCAATGGACATGAGTTTGAGCAAACTCCGGGAGATGGTGAAGGACAGAGAAGCCTGGAGTACTGCAGTTCATGGGGTTGCAAAAAGTCAGACATGACTTAGCAACTGAACAAACAAAAAACAACACAATTTAGAGCCACTGGTGGTTTCAGATATATGAAAATTTTGTACTTATTTTACTAAATTAATTCCTCATTCACTCAAAAGAAAATAAACTCAGGAAAAGCAAGTGGAAAATGTGTATCTAACTTCCCCTTCATTATCTCTAATCCAATGAACTCAACTGTTTTGCACTGAGCACACACTGGTTTAAAGTGATCTTGGCTAATCCTTAGTCTCCACCAAGTGCTCCAGACAGCCTTGGCCAGTTGATTCCTAGAAAAAGCAGTCTGCATTTCCTACAAGCCAGAAGGCACACTGGGCATTGATAAAGGTCTGATATGCAAAGCCAGCTCTACTCCTAAGGTACTGGGTAACTTGACACACTTCACTTGATCTATCTGGGTTCCACCTTCCTTTTCTAAAAATCCTCTCATATTCAGTATTGTAAAATGTGCTATGCAATTACTGTGATTAGCTATTATTTTCATGGCTTTTAAACTGTGATTTTTAATAAATCAGTTAGAATGTACACAGTATCCAGAAAGACTATAAGCATCTATTAGTGAGAAGGTTCCCTGAACTAAACAATTACCTAAATTATCTAAAGTGTCCCAAGTCCTCCTCCAAACCAAGCCCCCTCAATTATTACATTACCGATTATTGGTAGAAATTAAAAGTCTCCCATCTTAAAAGAAAGCAGTTGTGGGCTTTTTTTTTTTTTCTGTTTTGCTGCAACAAAATGCTAGAGTTTTAGTTTTTCTGAATTACCACACTTAACTCTTCAGGCACTCGTCAGCTGCCACTTTTCCCTTTTTGCTTTACCCTGGGAAGCATAAAAAGTCTTTGCTAACCTGCTTCTCCCTCCCTCTTCTCCCCCACATCAAGCACCTAGAATCACTGTTGAGGGCTGCTTCATGGAACAAGGCATTATTTTGTGTCCAAAAGCAGAAAATTTGATTCTCACCACCAATTTCCATATGCTCCATGGAATAAGAACCATATATAGACCACAACCCCACGATAAACATGCAGGAAAGAGGAAAGCTGCTGATAAATATCAATTCCAGATAGAAAAGTTTGCTCAGCATGGATAAAAAGAAGGTCAGACCCGGATTTCATTTTTGGCTCCTACCTTATCAATCCACGAGATGACATTTGAAATTGTTTCCTTGGAAGTTGGTAGAGTGTGATTTAAGGTTATGAGAATGTTAATCACAGTCAACATCTTCAGTAACTCTAAGCCAGAGTTCACTAAAGCATGTGAACCTCTGTTTCCTTTTGAATCAGTTATAGGCGTTACTTTTAAATATGTTCCTGTTCCTTGAGTCACATCTACCGTGATGGTTTTCACAGTCTGAAAATCCTAACACATGACTGGCTTAGGCGACAGCAACAGCAGTTTGCTACATTAACATAAATAAATGTGCTGCTAGTTATTAAAGAATGGCCCCTCTATCTATTGTATCAATAAAAAGTGAAGAATTAAATGATACAGGAAGAGCATTACCTGTGATTTTCATTTCTGCATATTCAAATGTTTTTAGATTAGATAATCATTAAGGCAGTGTGATCCTAGCACCAAAACAGACAGAGAAATGCAACAGGTTAGAAAACCTGGAACCTGATACCTGGTAAAGAAGGCAGCTTGAATAATTAGAGGAAGGTAGTGAGAAAACTGAGTGCTTTTCTTTTTTAATTTTTTAAATCTCTAACTCCAGATGGATAAAAACTGGTGAATGTTTTGCTAAAATGAAGAACATATACACTATATGCACTACAGCAGATGTATATGGTTGGAGAGAGAAATGCCACTGAGGGTAGAAGATAAAAGGGAAAAGAGAAAGTAAAAAACAAGGGATCTGCATGGGCCAGTGATGACGGTGTACCATGAACTGAAAATGTTATCAGTTAGATTTAACCCATTTGAGATCAAGAAGAAGGGGACGAAGGGAGGATCAACAATGTAATAGAGAATACACATCTGATACTGGGGAGAAAAAGTCCTTCTAAAAATAAAAACAAAGAATGAACCACAAAGAAGATGGATAAATTTTACTACACTACAATAAAGTCTTTCCTGTCAAGAAACATGCAGACAATTCTCAAAAGCAATAAAGTAGGAAAAATACTGGCTATATATGGAAAAGAGGATTGATATCTATGGAAACCTTGGAAGACTTTATCAGTCAATGAGAAAATTTAACGAAGCTGAAGAAATGCACATCAAAGCAATTCAGATTAAAGAACAACTTCTTGGTCAAGAAGATTATGAAGTAGCCCTTTCAGTGGGACATCTGGCTTCTTTATATAATTATGACATGAATCAGTATGAAAATGCCGAGAAACTCTATTTGCGATCTATAGCAATTGGGAAGAAGCTTTTTGGTGAAGGCTACAGTGGACTGGAATATGACTACCGAGGTCTCATTAAACTTTACAACTCCATTGGGAATTACGAGAAAGTGTTTGAGTATCACAATGTTCTGTCTAACTGGAACCGGTTACGAGATCGGCAGTACTCAGTGACCGATGCTCTTGAAGACGTTAACACCAGCCCCCAGTCCACTGAAGAAGTGGTGCAGTCCTTCCTGATTGCTCAGAATGTCGAGGGACCGAGCTGCTGAGGGAGGACCTCAGTTAACTAATTTACCTTTTCCCAGATTCCAGGGAATTCATGATATCTTAATATAAAAATAGGTCTTGCAAATCGATGACAACTCCAATATAAATAGGAGTGAAGTATAATGAGCGGTGGGGATGTAGCTCATTGGTAGAACACATGCTTTGCATGTATGAAGTCCCGGGTTTGATCCTCAGCATCTCCACTTTAGCTGAAGTACTGTTTCAGCTGAACTTCTCACTGTTTAATCCTTGAAAGGAGTAATATTAAAACATAAATTATGGAACTATAATAAGGAATTTACAAAACAAATAACCAAACTGATCCACTGAGTCCAAGCGTTAGCCTGTGCACCTTCCAATGCATAAAAATGCAAAAAAGAATAAACCCACAACCACACAAAGAAGAGAAAATGGAACAGAGGACACCAGTGAAGACAGACCTTTACAAATTTCTCGAAGAAAAGCATATGAGATTGAACAGACATAGGAAATGGGGGGGAAAAAGCCACATTCTGAAATATACTATAAGAGGACTGCCAGGAAAGTGGGACTCAGTCAGCCCAGGAGAGCAGAGACTCTGGGATTGGAATCGACAGTATTATGGAGCAGAAATAAGAAGTAGGGTTTAACACAGGCAGAATGTGCAAAAATAACAGCAGGCTACATTCATCCAGTATAAAAAATGGAGAGATGACAGGATGCATCTCTCCCCAGGCAAAACTAAGCCAATGAAAATAATAATAAAATGATGGCTAGGCTCTCCCTCATGTCCAGAGGATGGCTGCAGTAGATCCAGGCATCACAAGTTCATAAAGCAATCTCCAGAGGCAGAATGTAGCTCTTTCCAAGAGCTAGGAACTTTTTACTAGATGCCTTCTTATTTTCTACCCTGAACCAATCATTGGCAACAAGAACAGAACCATCATTATAGCCTAGATGGTTAGAGGCTACCTGAACCACATGGATGAAAGAGTGAAACCAGGACAAAAATAGGACTCTTACCCAGATGAAGGAGGAGCTGCTATTGTCTATGCAGGCATCAGTGTCTCCCATATCAATATTATCAATTTGGACAAATACCGGGCAACATCATCCAATCAAGAGTCTATAACAATTGACTCTACAACAGAAGTGATATTTTACAGGGCAGTCTTATAAACTATTGCCAAGTCATATAACAGGAGTTTATTAGTAATAACCATATGACAGTATTTTGAGTTTTATGACATTGTCCTGGTTCTACCTTAAATATTTACCTTTTCACCAACACCCACTGAAAACTTTTCCCTTACAGTCTACCTGGTGTTAGATTACACATTTACTTTTCCTGTGTTGCCTTCTTTCTCATTTCCCCTACCTGAAGTGCTCTGTGCCAGTCTTTGATACTGCTGCCACTGCGGCTGCCCCGAGGTAACCTGTACTGGACACCTGCTACGTTCCTGACACAGTGAGCACGTTTCGTGAATTTTCTCCTTTGTTCTTCTACCTACAGGAAGTAGCGCTGTTTCTCCTACAACCAGGAAGAAAGATAGGACCTCAGGCAGACTGTAAGGAGACCACCATTTCTTTCCCTGCCCCCAAACCAATGAGTCCTCTCTCATTAAAACATATTCATATTAACTACCTACCATTACAACCTATGCCCAGCAAGTAAGTTACTCTTCGCCTGCAGCCCTTCAGTCTCGTACTGGCCTGAAGTTTTAGTAACTGTAACTGCTGAAATTTTACATCGAGAAAATGTCAAATCCACCTTTGGGAGCCAACAGACAGACCCTGCTTTGCCCCAAGTTTCCAGGAGGACGACTCAATAAGCATCAGCTTAGCCAAGATCAATGGAAATGGGCTTTTTCTAGGGAGAGCACTGGCCAAGCTGTGCCAACATAATGATCATCATAGAGGCGTCATTAGGAAGAGAAAGTTTATTTGCAAAGAACTGGTCCAAGGTAGCGAGACTCCCTCCTGCAGTCTCACGTCAACACCTCAGCCTGTGGGGATGGGCTTGGGCTGGGGCTCAGTGGGCCCTGGGGTGGGAGGTAAAGGTTCTGAAATGAAGAAATGCCACCTCCCACTACATCCCAGCTCCCTCCTGCCAGCTGAAGACCTGTACTGTGCCATGTACTTCTCATCTGCCCACTTCTCCAGGTACAATCTCCTGGTCTGGTTATAAATATTTGTATATGAGACTGGCAAGCCTTCACACATTCGGGGTATTTAAAAAGATAATACGACTTTTAACAAAACTACTGCCTTGTATGCATTATGTGGCAAAATAAGTGATACTAGCAGTTTGGGCAGAATTTCATCTGATCCTATCAACCACAAAATAAAAGCAGAAAAACCGATTTTGCAACTGAACACAAGTACACTACAAGATAGAGAAAAGGGCTATTTCTTCTATAATCAGGTCTATCTTTGATTCCAAGGCTCTCTAGAGAGAGCATTCATTTCTTGTCTTAATTAATTATTTAGAGGTCTATTTCCATGATTGCCAGCTCTGTAAGTTTCCAGAGTCTGACCTGAAATAACAAGCACTCACAACTTTGGTCTCATGACCTCGGTTTTTTCACTGGATGGCTGGGCAAGTTAGCCTCCAGCCCTCGGTTCCCTTCTGTTGAAATCAGGGATAACTGATAACTGCAGAATTCTCTTTCTAACCAAAGAACTTATACAACCCCCTGAGCACATTTTACATGCTCTGCAATACTAGCAGCACATGCGCTTACTGCTTCATATGTGCTAAGCATTTTATGTATGAGCTGACCCACAAAAACCACATCAAGAGAGTCAAAGGTTGTGTTTTCCCAAAATGACGACAACCATATCTCTGGTCCCCCATGTTCTTCAGAACCTTGCTATCCCTCATCAAGAGATGGATTCTATTCTCTTCCCTTTGACCTTGTGTGAGCATTTGGGAAGGTCTCAGTTAACAGAATATGGGAGAAGGGATGGCTTGACTTCTAAGGATAGGCAATACCACATCCACATGGATTTTTCCTCCCTTGGGATGTTCACCATAGACCCAGCCACCACAGTGTGAAGGAGGTCAGGCAACGTGAGAAGGCCACATAGAGGTGTTCCAACCAACAGCACCCAGGTAGAATCTCAGCTGACAGCCAGCATCAACCATCAGTTGATGGAAATGCACATGGCTTCAGATATTCATCATCCCACCTAGCTGATGCAGTGCAGCAGGGACAAGCTATCTCTGCCAAGTGCCCGTCCCCAAATTGAAGATTCATGATCCAAATGACTAATGTCCTGTTGCTAAAGCCACTACGTTTTGTGGTGGTTTGTGATGCAGTAGTAATAACTGGAATAAGGTTGGACGTGTTTTATCCTTCTTTACACATGAGGAAACAAGCAAAAAAACAAAAAAGACTAGGTAAATTGCCCAATATCATACAGCTTGTAAAGCAGAATTCAAACAGAGGCAGCCTGACTCCACAGATTGGGCTCTTACTATGCTGTATACTTATTTAATAAGTAATTATCGATAGAACTATTAGTCCTTGATTCATAGCCCTATTTATTTCTTGTGATATGTCACAGACTGAATTATTTAATATATTTTACATACTTTTTATATAATTATATGCATCAATATTTTCCTCCAATAAATCATGTTACCAAAGGCTACGATGATTCATAAAAACGTTTGAATAAAATAAAATAAAAACGTTTTTGGGGGGGAAACCTCCATCAGAAAAGACTTTTTCTTGGTCTCTTTCTGTTGGTACTTTCCAAGAATTTAAGAAATTGAATTTTTACTGCCTGGAGAAGCAATTTCTAAGGTGCCTGACTCAATTCATTTATGCCAAATCTATAAAACTTCTTCCTTCATATTAAGATTGTGAAGATCAGGGTCTTGCCAATGAAGAAAAAAGTCAAGATGGAAGAAAATAGAGATGGGATGTAAATAACATACTTCTTGTTTGAAAATTTATAGCATAATCAGATACTCTGAAGAAGGACAAAAGGTTTGGTGAAAAGTCTTATTTAAATATTTTCTGAGTTCTAATGCATGAGGATTATTTCATTTCACAACTGGTTAAAAATCATTTAATCATTAAAATCCTGCAAGTGGACACTGTAACATGCAACATAAAGAGCCTAAGAGAGCCATATCAATTACTACTGACCATGGAAATGCTCAGATCCTCTCCCCAGAACTTGTTTTGACTGACCAGACTCTGCTGCATAATACATGTGAATTTCCTTCAGATGTAATGAACACAACTGCTGAAAGCCTTTTGTAGAATTAAACAGAAGTTTTTAAAATATCACATTATGGAGCACAGTAGGTGTTTTCTGGTATGTGTTGTATTTTATTGTGTAGCTGTCTCAACCTCTGCATATTTTTTGTTTTCCAAATCATTGATTCAAGATACTGACATTTTCCCCATGTCCAAAAAGATGATCAGCCATCAGTGACATAAAAGCCCAACAAAAGCAGCTGGTGACTCGACTGTGAGCCAAAACAGAAATGAGGGGCTGACTTTGGTTACATTCTAATTGGAATAAAATCATGTTCTATCCTTTGATGGAAAAAACAGAGTCAAGACACTGGGTAGTTGTTTTTCCAGGCTCTGTGACTAAGCATGATAAGCCCCCTGAGGGCAGGGGTCATGTCTGTTTTACAGGAGCCCAGGTCTGGCACAGAATGTTTGCCTCATAAATAATTAACCAGAACCAAGCTTTGGGACTTGCCTGGTGGCTCAGGTAGTAAAGAATCTGCCTGCAGCATGGGAGACCTGGGTTTGATCGCTGGGTCAGGAGGATACCCAGGAGAAGGGAATGACAACCCACTCCAATATTCTTGCCCGAAGAATTTCATGGACAGAGGAGCCTGGCGGGCTGCAGTCCATGGGGTCACAAAGAGTCAGACACGACTGAACAACTTTCACTATGACTTTTTTTCAAGCTCTGGGAATTCAGAGAGAAGCTTCAGAGAATGGTCTTGAATGCTGGGAGCACAGAGCAATCATTAAGCCCTGGACTACACGGAGGATGGTCAGCAGCAGCCGCAATTGCCATGTGAGCACCTGCCCAGACTGGCCCTTCTTTGCCATCATCCCCACCCCTGCCATCTGCTGTGCATGGTTAGAGACCTAGAAATGGGATAAAAACCAGAAAAGGCTTGGGGGATTGATTCTGGGCTGTCTGGGACCTTTGCTCACACCCGCCCTCCTCCCACCGCACACATCCTGGTATAGGAAGATAACAAGCCAAGAAAGATGCTTGGAGCACTTGCCTTGGAGCCTCCCTTCCCACTGCTTCCCCCCTGCGCCCCCCTCCCCAGTTCATTCCACACCTGCTCTCTGCTCCCTGCACTACATTCTCTGGCTGCCTAAGCCAGCTCTTCGCCTGTGGACATTTTTTCCCCCAACTTTCCGATGTGCACAACGTCACAACAGTGCTGTGGACCCTCGTACTGAAGATGGTGCAGCCTGGCTAGGACAGCCCGGGAACCACTGCACGCGACGGGCCAGGCTCTGGAGGGTCACTGCCCCTCACTGTCCTGCCCTGAGGGAGAGGCGGTACCCATGAGGATTCCCTTTCAAGGGAGGCTCTGCCTACCAGGACCCTGAGGGCCACGCACCCCATCCAGAAGCCGTCGAGGTCCATCTTGGAGAACCTGTCTGTCCTTATCAGCAAGATGACAGCAAAGAGCAGTGAGCAGAACTGCCCGCTCAGACAAAGCAGGGAGCAGCCTGACCACTGCAGAGTAAACAGGGTGAGCAGAAGGCGGTGGTCTCCCACGAAGCGACCATGACACGGAGGATCTCAGAGCAGAGCCCACCAGGGGAACAGCTCCACAGACAAAGAGAGAACTGGCGCTGTGTGCAGACCTCAGATGCTCTTAAGACGCAGAAGACCGACCTTTCCAGGACTGCCTTTGATGGGGGGGCAGGCCTGGGTACCATACAATGTTCAGGGCATCCCTAGCCTCGAGCCAGGAGATATGCCAGCAGCCAGGGCCAGCTTCAGGGGCATGTGACTGGGGCAGTCACGTGGAGCCCCACCTTCAGAAGGCTCCTGTGCTGGACTGAATGCTCTGCTGTTGCCACCTTGAAAGTCTTAACAATTGTTTCAATGAACTTGAGCTCTTTAAGTGAAGTTGGATGGGATGATGGAACAGAGATCTGCCCAGAGGAGATCCACGCAACACATCATTCTCAGCCACCCCATACGCATGTTTGTGTAGCTTCAGTGATGCCCCGTGAGCACAGAATTGCGATGGACCATGATATGTATTCCCAGGTGGTGTAGTGGTAAAGAACTCGCCTGCTAATGCAGGAGATGTAAGAGATGTGGGTTCGACCCCTGGGTCAGGAAGATCCCCTAGAGGAGGAAATGGCAACCCACTCCAGTATTCCTCCTGGGAAACCCCATGGAGAGAAAAATCTGGCAGGCTATAGTCTGTAGGGTCACACAGAGTCAGACACACCTGAGCACGCACAGTGATAGTACCAAGGCCCTCAAGCAAGCACTACTGTGTTTCCTCTGCAACAGAGGGAGGCGCTGGGGGGAGGGGGCAGCCACGCTTGTTGTTAGAACCACAGCTGCTTAGAGTCCAGGAAGGAGGCAGTGATGTCTAAGAAATGTTCACGACCAAGGGACCCGATCACATTCTTTCTCGTTCCTACCACTCCCCTGTATTAGCCAACAACCTAAGCTGAAAACAACAACACAGAAGGAGAAGGAAAGACAGAATGATCCTTAGTTCCTTTTTATCAGTCCCTCCTGAGTCATCAGGAGCATAAGATCAGTGTTGGTAGAACATGAGCATGTCATGAGGTGAAATAAAGACAGCTCAGTAAGTTTTGTGCAGTGTTTCCACTGTTCTGGTCAGAAGTACATATGTATGTTGCTGTTGTTGTTTCATCACTCCACCATGTCTGACTCTTTCATGACCCCATGGACTGTAGCCCGCCAGGCTCCTCTGTCCATGGAATTCTCCAGGCAAGAATACTGGAGTGGGTAACCATTCCCTTCTCCAGGGAATCTTCCTGACCCAAGGATGAAACCCAGGTCTCCTGCACTGCAGGCAGATTCTTTACCATCTGAGCCACCAGGGAAGACCTAACAGATTGAATGCAATTACCTAAAGTATTTATCTCCCACTCACTATCCCCCCACACACACCAACCTTGGCATTCTCAACATCCCAGCTCCATTCCCACTAGGACTACTAAAGGCCTCTCTCCCAGGCCAGGGGGCAGTGACTCTCACTAAGAGCTCTGCTCTAAGGTACTGGGAGGGAGAGCGGCTATGCCTGTTCTTTTTCCTGAATTCCGTTCTTGGGGTCATGAGCTCCACCCTACTATCATTGCCCCAAAGGCACAAGAAAGAACACATAATGAAGCTTTAAATGTTGTCCTTCTTGCCGTAAGTTAATTTTAGAGCAAAACAACTCTCACGTATGGATTTGTACAGCATGGCCTGATTGGTGGTGAAATAATTTATTTTGAAGCTGAGTCAGATTGCAATTAAGTCTTTAGGGCACTTTATTCCAAATTCCCTGGCTAGGGGTGATCAAAGTCTCATCTACTATACTGCAAGAAAGAGTGAATTTCACTTTTTATTCCTGAAACAATGTAAACTTAAATGCAAAGGCAAAAAAAAAATTACACAAGAACATTAGAAATAAATTCCATGGAAAGAAAAATGAACAACTTCTATCAGACAACACAACACAGATGTGGACTCTGTGAAGGCCTCTTCTCTAAATGCCAAAGAGATCATTCAAACATACTGTACGAGATGTGTTCAGATACATTCATAATCTGAATATATTTCGCATACCGAGGCTTAAGGTCTACTGGAAGACCACATAGTTGGGTCTAATCACTTTATGTCCTGTCCTCAGGCTATGTCATTCTTGAAGATGCTGTGCCCTGCCCTCTTCCTGTCTCAGTCCTAACATGATTTATAAAGGACCAAAGATAATGTTCAAAGAAGAGTATCTAAGAATGTGTGGGTGACCAATGACATACGATCACAAAATGGGAACTTAAAGCTCCAAGGAAAAAAAAAAAGGCATAGAGAATGGGAATCAATATCTGAAATCTCAAAATATCAATTTACCCTAAGTAGCAGTTAAATATTAAAAATACACCAAATATTTAAGTATACCTTTACCAGAAAATCATCATTCAGATTTAATTTTAGAGACGATTAGAATCATTCAGATCAGCAAGACAGCCATCTGCTTTCAAGCACACAGCTGCGCGCCTCTGAACAGCAACTTTCCATGATTCATAACTTATTCATCCCAGGATGCTCTCTGACATCTGCTTTATCATCAGTTCAGCTTGTCACAGCATTTCACTTCAAAGTTTCATCACCTCTACCCAGGTGACACAGTGAACCAGTAAGGCAGTCTTCCTGCACAGAGAGCATCAACTGTATAGGTCCGCAAGACATGATCCAATCGTGAAATCATATACATGCGTAAGTGTATAAAACACACATTCTTGGGACGTCCCTGGTGATCCAGTGGCTAAGACTCCATGCTCCCAATGCAGGGGGAGTCCAGGTTTGACTCCTGTACAGGGAACTAGATCCCACATGCTGTAATTAAGACCTAGTACAGCCATATAAATAAATAAATAAAATGTTTTTTTAAAAATATACATTCTTAGTCATTGCCTTTTAAAACAATAATGACAGTAATGGCTACTGTTCAACCCCCTGTTGGCCAGGCACTTCAAATTCACCTTCATCACCACTCTGGAAAACAGATATTCTGACCTTCAATTAACAAGTGAACAAATCAGCAAGATAACATGACTTAGCCAGTGCCACTAAGTGCGGACATGGCAGAGTTGAGCTATTTGCATCCAGACCTATCGGTTCCCAAATCCAAGCTTCTGCAGCAACTAACTTTGCCTCACATTTGAACTGCTATCAAATAACTGAAATATTCTCATGAGTGGTATAGGAGAGACTATACTCAACCCAGTGCCATTTATTCTCAACCCAAGGAATATCTTGCATACAGCAATTAGTTAATATAAATAGTTTAGAAACAATAAGGCCCTGCATAAATCTGTTAGACCTTTTTGCTCTCCACGTCATCTTTCGCCAGTTCTGGCTGTCTACTCTTTCACTCTCCATCACTGACAGCTGCCAGGAGAAGATGAAGAATCCAACAGGTGTGAGAAGACAGAGCCCGTTTCAGGGTGGTTGAAAGAGTACCTCGTGTCCTCTAACTTGGCAGAAGAGATGCTCAATGCACAGAGACTGTCCTCAAAGGAGACCGGTTTTCTCTCTTTTGTCTCTAATTCTAGTGTGCAAATTGTTGCTTGCAATGCATTTAAAAACAATGTTGTGTACAGAAATAAGTGCAGTTGACATCAAATCTTGGTCCTGAAACCTAAAACTGGTCAGGCATTCTGCAACTTACTTTCACCATCTGTAAAAATGGGGACAATGACAACTTTGCTCTCTGCCTCTTTTAAAAATGACATGTAGAAGACAACTGAACGGCATGAAAAGATAACGGTGCATCATGTAAATAGTCATGTCCAAAAATAACCGGCATGTCAGGGTAACATTTTTGCTGAAAAAAGCGGGAGGTGCAGTTATAGAGGCAATGTCCGAGAAGTTATATACAAAATATTAACAGTTGCTGCTGGATCATATTGTGATATTTCTTTTTGATTATCTGTGCTTATTAAAATTTCTAGAACTATAACAGTAAACATTTTCAATTGATGAAATACTGTTTAATTTTAAATTGTCATGGGGAATTAGAAAATGCAGTAATTATACAAGAAAGCCATTCTGGCGGTCAGTAGCTAACTGACCACCTTTAAAGCACAACATGTGATTAAAAAGCAAGAGCCAACAATATGCTGTCTGTAAGACATTCACAGTGGGTGCAGTGATAAAGGTATTAAAGTAAAGGGACAGACAATAATATACAGATGATTCTCGTTATTTACAGTAGTTATATCCTATAAAGTCACTGCAAACAGTGAATTAGCAAATATGGAACTAATGCTCCCAAGGAAAACACAAGGATTAGGTTCCTGCAAGCCTCTAGTCACAATACTGTTGCCAACTAATCAATACATAACTTTGTTTTATTTATGTTTCTGTTTAAAGATACTTTATTATTTGCTTCTTTTTTTTTTTTTAATGTTTTGGCACCCCCATACAGCATGCTGGACCTTAATTCCCAACCAAGGTTGGAACTCATGCCTCTGCAGTGGAAGTCTTAACCAGTGGACTGTTAGGGAATTCCCAATGACACCTTATTTAATACATGACGTTGACTTACTAACACTGACCTCAAAACTAACAGCTCTATAACTGATGTTTGAATGGAGCTTATCTAATAAATTCCTCCTTCACAAGACCTATCACAATTTTATTATACTTAGGACATTAGACAACACCTCAGCATTACAACTAAGGGCCACCTTAAACAGTGAAATCACACATACACACACAAAGCATAAATGTGTAAAAAACTAAATAGACCACAAAAAGCACATTTGTTTACTGCATGAGAACGGAAATAAAACAGCAAACTACCACCTTGTTCAACCTCAGCTAGGAAAATGTATGTCAAGCAACTCGAATTTTTTGGCCATTCCATACATGTCTTTGAATGACACAGAAAAAGTGCTGTGAACACTGATTTCATTTGATGTGTTTTACTAACAGCTTTTAGTGAGTAGGAAAACTTATAAATATGGAATCTGTGAATAATGAGAATCAACTGCACCATGCAAGCAATACTCAAAGGAAAGCTGATGTGATTATGTGACTATCAGTTGAAACAGACTTCAGAGCAAGAAAAACTACCAGAGATAAAAGGGACACTGCTTAATGATAAGAGAGACAAATCACCAAGAAAATGCAACAATCTTAAATGTATGTGAGCCTAGAAAGAGAGCAACAAAATACATAAAGAAAAAGTGATAAACCAAAAGGGGAAACGGAAAAGCCAAGTTTTTTGCTAGAGGCTTCAGCACTCTTCTCCTGTAGTCAATAGACCAAGTATACTGACTATCAACTAGAAAAGAGAAAAAATGAACAACATCATCAACCAACCATATCAAATGACATTGATAAACAACATCACCTGAAAAGAGCAGATACACATTCTTACCAAGTACACACGATTCATTTACCAAGACAGACAATGCTCTGTCTCAAAATCAAACCTTACCCAATTTAAAACAATTGAAGCCACAGAAAACTTATTTTTCTGACTGTAACAAAATTAAACTAGAAATAAATAAGAGAAAGATATGTAGGTGATCTTCAAATAACTGGAAACTAAACAACACAGATTTCACAAAATTCCAACCAAAATCTCAGCAGATTTTATGTACATATGAGAAAGCTGACTCTAAAATTTATATGGAAAGGCAAAGGAACTACAATAACCAAATCAATTTTAAAAGAGAAAAACAAAGTTGAAGGACTTCTACTCCTTGATTTTAAGACTTACCTAACATATAGCCGCAGTCATCAATATGTGTGGTGTTAGTGAAAAGATAAGATGAATGAAACAGAATAAAGAGTCCAAAAATGGGCCCACACAAATATAGTCAAATAATTTTAGACAAGTTACAAAGGTAATTCAATGGAGAAACAGTGTCTTTCTAAAAAATGGATTAGAATAGTTGGACATTCATATGCAAAAAAATAAACTTGACTTATAATTGATACCATATACAAAAATCAACTTTGTTGTAAGTCATGTCCAGCTCTTTGCAACCCTATGAACTGCAGCACACCAGGCTTCCCAGTCCTTCACCATCTCCCGGAGTTTGCTCAGATTCGTGTACATTGAGTTGGTGATGCCATTCAACCATTTCACCCTTTGTCACCCCCTTCTCCTTCTGCCCTCAATCTTTCCCAGCACCAGGTTCTTTTCCAGTGAGTTGGCTCTTCACATCAGGTGGCTGAAGTATTGGCACTTCAGCTTCAGCATCAGTCCTTCCAGTCAATATTCAAGATTGATTTCCTTTCAGTTCAGTTCAGTCAGTCAGACATGTCCAAGTCTTGTGATCCCACGGACTGCAGCATGCCAGGCTTCCCTGTCCATCACCAACTCCTGGAGCTTGCTCAAACTTATGTTCACTGAGTCAGTGATGCCATCCAACCATCTCATCCTCTGTCGTCCCCTTCTCCTCCTGCTTTCAATCTTTCCCAGCATCAGGGTCTTTTCTGATGAGTCAGTTCTTTGCATCAAGTGGCCAAAGTATCAGAGCATCAGCTTCAGCATCAATCCTTCCAATGAATATTCAGGTCTGATTTCCTTTAGGATGGACTGGTTGAATCTCCTTGCTGTCCAAGGGACTCTCAAGAGTCTTCTCCAACACCACAGTTCAAAAGCATTAATTCTTCAGCACTCAGCTTTCTTTATAGTCCAACTCTCACATCCATACATGACTACTAGAAAAACAATAGCTTTGACTAGACGGACTTTGTTCGGTAAAGTAATGTCTCTGTTTTTCAATACGCTGTCTAGGTTGGTCATAGCTTTTCTTCCAAGGAGCAAGCATCTTTTAATTTCATGGCTGCAGTCACCATCTGCAGTGACTTTGGAGCCCAAGAAAATAAAGTCTGTCACTGTTTCCATTATTTCACTATCTATTTTGCCATGAACTGATGGGACCAGATGCCATGATCTTAGTGTTTTGAATGCTGAGTTTTAAGCCAACTTTTTCACTCTCCTCTTTCACTTTCATCAAGAGGCTCTTTAGTTCATCTTCGCTTTCTGCCATAAGGGTGGTGTCATCTGCATATCTGAGGTTATTGATATTTCTCCTGGCAATCTTGATTACAGCCGTTGCTTCATCCAGCCCAGCATTTTGCGTGATGTGCTCTGCATACAAGTTAAATAATCAGGGTAACAATATACAGCCTTGACGTGCTCCTTTCACAATTTGGTAACAGTCTATTGTTCCATGTCTGGTTCTAACTGTTGCTTCTTGACCTGCATACAGATTTCTCAGGAGGCAAGTCAGATGGTCTGGTATTCCCATCTCTTAAAGAATTTTCCATAGTTTGTTGTGATCCACACAGTCAAAGGCTTTGGCATAGTCAATAAAGCAGTAGATGTTTTTCTGGAACTCTCTTGCTTTTTCAATGATCCAACGGATGTTGGCAATTTAACCTCTGGTTCTTCTGCTTTTTCTAAATCCAGCTTGAACATCTAGAAGTTCATGGTTCATGTACTGTTGAAGCCTGGCTTGGAGAATTTTAAGTATTACTTTGCTAGTGTGTGAGATGAGTGCAATTGTGTGGTAGTTTGAACATTCTTTGGCATTGGAATGAAAATTGACTTTTTCCAGTCCTATGACCACTGCTGAGTTTTAAAAATTTGCTGGCATATTGAGTACAGCATTTAACAGCATCATCTTTTAGAATTTCCTTTAGGATTCATCAACTTATCATGGAGTGAGTGCTTGTTGTCCCTCCAAAATTATTATGTTGAAGCCCCTAACCTCCTATGTGGTGGTATTAGGAGGTGGTGCCTTGAGAAAACAATTAGGTTTACATGAAGTGTTGACAGGGGGCATCTAATCCCATGATTCAATCTAAATGTAAAATTATAAAACTTTTAGAAATTCTCCCTGACACTGGGAGAAAAAAGTTCTAAGCAAAACGTTCTAAGACATCATCAAAAGTAAAACTTTAGAAGATGCAAATCAATAAATTAGATTGCACCAAAATTTAAAACTTTTGCCCTTAAAAATAGTCAAAGTGTTAAAAGAATGAAAAGTCAAGCCACAACTAGAAGAAAAATATTTACAAATCACATATTCAACAACAGATTTGTATCTAGAATATAAAGAACTGTGAAAACACATCTATAAGAACAGAAACATCACCCCACAAAATGGGCAGAAGATTTGAACAGACACTTCACCAAAAGAAGATACACCTTCAACAAGGACCAGCTGTATAGCACAAGGAGTTCAATATTGTATAATACTCTATATAGGAAAATAACCTGAAAAAGAGTGGGTACATACATATATCTATCTATATATATAGATAGATAGATAGATATAGATATGTATAACTTTAATCACTGTGCTGTACACTTAAAACTTACACATTGTAAATCAACTCTATCCCTATATGAAATAAAAATTAACTTACAAAAAAAGATGCACATATAGCAAATAAGATTCTGAAAAAAATTATCAAAAATCATTGGCCATCAGGGAAATGCAGAATAATATGACAATGAATACCATTACATGCCTTAGAAAAACAACTGGAATTTGTAAACTGCTGATGGTAATACAGAATGGTACAAATTTGGAGGAACATATATTTACTATAAGATCCAGTAGTTTCAAGCCTAGATATTAATATTTACCCAAGCCTAGAATCCCCAGGGACGGGGGAGCCCTGGTGGGCTGCCATCTATGGGGTCACCCAGAGTCAGACACGATTGAATCGACTTAGCAGCAGTAGCAGCAGGTATTAATATTTATAGACTCATGAAAACCTACGTTCACACATAACATGTACAGAAATGTTTACCACAACTTTATTCATAATCACCAAAAATTGAAAATAACATAAATATTCAGGCAAAGGGCTAAATACCTTGTGAACTCATCCTTACAATGGAATACAACTCAACAATAAAAAGGAATGAATTCCTGATGTAGGCAAAAATGCAGATGGATCTCACTGACATTATACTGAGTAAAAGAAACCAATCTCAAGGGTTATACACTGTATGATTCCGTTTATATGACATTCTGGAAAAAGCTAATCTGCAAAAGTGGAAAATAAATCAGTGGTCACCAGAGGTTAGGGGTAGGAGAAAAGGGCTGATTACAAAAAGAGTAGCAGGAAAAGATTTTTTGGTACAACGGAACTGTTCTGTTGTCATTGCACCATTCTATGCATGAGTTATAACTCATAGAATTGTACATCCAAAAAGAGGTCAATTTAACTAAACATAAATTTTTAAAAATAATAAATTAATAAAAGTTTAAAAAAAGCCTTTATGCCAACAGAAGAGAATTTAAGTTGGCAGACTGTAAACCTTATAGTTAAGACTGCCTGCTATATAATTTATTTATTCATGGACCTCTCAGGAATTGGTAATAGGTTTATGTAAATAAAGAAAAGCTATATCTCCCTTGTGATATATATTTTCTTAAATACTTTTGACAGCTCTCTCTAGAACTATTTTTGCTAAATGTTTTTCAAACTAAACTTAGAAGGCAAGGGAGTGTGTGCATGCAAAGTCACTTCAGTCGTGTCCAACTCTTTGTGACCCTATGGACTATAGCCCACCAGGCTCCTCTGTCCCTGGGATTTCCCAGGCAAGAATACTGAAGTGCGTTGCCATTTTCTTCTCCAGGGCATCTTCCCAAACCAAAGATCAAACCTGCATCTCCTTCTTGCAGGTGGATTCTTTACCACTGAGCCACTAGGAAGGCCCATGAATGGTACAAGAAGGAAAGGGTAACTAAATTGTCTACCCTGTGTAAAGCGAAAAAACCACCCAAAGATCCTGCCCAACTTAAGCTCTGTCCCTTATAATCTGTAGATTAACTGAAAGAAGAGAATGCAAAAATATGGTAAGAGTGAATCATAACTAGAATTATATAAACTTCATCCCACTGTACTCCTGGACTTAAATTGGCTTCATCAATTTCTGTTGCTTTTCACCTTGCCTTTAAGGTAAGCAGAGAGGTAGCAGAACGATTCAAAGGCAGGCCAGTGTGTGCAGGCAAGGACATAACTAGACTTCAGGTTTCTTGTCTCTCTTTGCTAAAATCCAGAAAAGCTACAACTGGGTCAGTATGCACTATGATTTGGTAAAATCATAGCACTTGTCTCTGTTCCCTCCGTTTGAGAGTGTCAGGGTGGCTTGGAGAAAGCAGTGGGGGAGTGTTTCCCTTGACTTAGTACAAAACATCTGGAGCCTCAGATTAAAGAGATTTAGAAGAGCAATAGTCCTAGAAATGAGACTGTGACACTGAAAATTTAGCAAGGTTAAAAAAAATTATGCATTAGTCTGATTTTCTTTCAGAATAATGTCACAATGATCAGTAGACAAGCAGGCAATTGACATAATACTTTTAGCACCCTGTCCTTATTGCCCCAAAATGCTTATGACTTTTCCAGAGAAATTCAAAATTGCAGAAATGACCCAAAAAGTGTTTCCCTAGGGGTTTCCATACATATCCTTTTCAGGTCAATTGATGCCATCTCTAAGTTATAAAGAGATGGCACTAATACAAAACTTGGGGAGAAATGGAAAAATAAAGCCCTATCTAAATAGTGGGCTGCTTAAGCCAAGGCAGTCCACTCCAGAAATTCCCCACCGCATATTACACCTTTCACCCACAGTCATGCTCTTTTGGAGAATCCCTGTTTAATCCTTGTTTTGGAAAGATCCCCTGGAGAAGGAAATGGCAACCCACTCCAGTATTCTTGCCTGGGAAATCCCCTGCATAGAGGAACCTGGTGGGCTACAGTCCATGGGGTTACAAGAGAGTCAGACATGACATAGTGACTAAACACCAAGTTAACATCATCCAACAATCCTAACTCGACAATACCAGTCCATCTCCCACCTTAGAAGTCTAAGAACGCTTCCTTTTTGCTATGTCCGATCTTGGACCAAAAGGCAGCTACCCCTGAAACCGGTACAGCATTTTCTCAGGAAGATAGGCCCTAAGGTATGGTGGGAAGAGAATCTGGAGTCAGAAAACTCCAGCTGAGGCTGACAAGATTATATGGAACCACCACCATCCCAGGAGGAGGTAATCTAGAGATGATACTGCTTACCTCAGAGGGTAATTTGAAGATCAAATAAGATAAAGGCCTGAAAATGCTTTATAAAGTGTTAGTGTTAGTCACTCAGTCATGTACCCCACCAGGCTCCTCTGTATATGATTTTTCCAGGCAAGAATACAGCAGTGGGTAGCCATTGCCTCCTCCAGAGGATCTTCCCAACCCAGGGATCAAACTGGCATCTCCTGTATCTCCTGCACTGCAAGCAGACTCTTTACCCGCTGGGCCATGGAGAAAGCCCCACAGAGCATGCACTCTGCTACTGAGCTACACCTCCACTTACAAAGCTCTGGGTAGCTTATAAACACAACTAGGAGCTGCTGTTTCCCAACTTTCCAGATCCTGGGTTGGTTGAATATCCTTCGCTGAACAGAACTTGACCCCCCGCCCCGAGTAATTTGGGACAGACAGCAGAAGGGCTCCCAGACTTTCCTCGGAGTCACTGCCTTAAGTGTCAGAACTGATAAGACACTCACTCCTGCCTCCTCAGCTGATTGCAGGGAGGGGGTGGGGGCAGGGTGAGGCTTCGTTTTCTCCAGTTTTTATTATTTGAATTTTTTGAAGGCCAGGCTCAACTTTTACCTTTAAAAAAAAAATACATTTTACCTTTCCTCCCTAGCTAGCTGAGGTCCGTGGCCACAGCGAATGCAAACCAACCTTTCAAGTGGAAGAATCACAACAAAGTTGAAGACTTTCAGGCCTCTCTACTCTTTTCCTTTCTCCTCCCCCCCCACCCCGCAAAGCGGTCTTCAATGATATTAATATCAGAGCCTGTTATTTAAGAGGGGGGGTGGAGGGAAAAGAAGGAAGGTCGGTCCCGAGAGAGAGCTTCCTACATTAACAATGGTCAAGTTTCCCTGCCACTCCCTAACTCGACCGACCTCAGCCGAAACACCCGCCCAGGTCCTTCCCGGGGCGGGCGGGAGGCCCGGGACTGGTGACTCAAATACACCGACCCGCCGGTCAACCGCAGGCAAACCTGACTCTTGGCCAACTTGTGGCCACAGACAGCAGCAAAAGCACATAAGTCCTTCACCGCCGGCTCCAAAAACACATTGCAACCGCCGCCGGCGGCGCCGCAGTGGCAGTCTCGGTACCAGGTCCAATTCTTTAAGGAGTACGCGTCCCTCCTCCGCCCTCCGTCCCACTCCCCGGGAGGCACACGCTTCTCCCCCTCAGGAGGTCCCTGGTCCCTCCGCCACTTCTACGGAGGGGGAAGCGGCCCTGAAGAAGGTTCCCACCGAAGTAGCCCGAAGCCCACTTCTCCGTGCCCCATCCCTCCGCCCTCCCGCTCAGATGGGCGCGCGTGCTGCTGACCAAGGTCCCCGTTCTCAAGATGCCTGAGTCCGACGGGACACGGAGGGGCAGGCGGGAAGCAGGACCGAGCCTCAGGTTCTTAGAGGACAGATGGGGCGGATCTGGGGGGACAGGGATACTCTCCCTCCCGCCCCCCTACCCCTCACCGCCCGCTCACAGGCAGCAACTCCAAAACGCACAGGTGCGCCGTAAGGTAAAGGCCTTTTCTCCCTATCGCCTCTCTTCTCTCCCTTGTTCCCCTTCGGACACCTGGTGGAAAAGCAAGGTGCCGGTGTACCTGGAGAGACCACCATGATTTCCTCCAGCCGCCGCGCCCCAAGGTAAGGAGAGACAGAACGGCAGGCGGAAGGTGGGGGGCAGGCCACGGCTTGGGGGCCGGTGCAGGGCGCGCTGGGGGCGGGTCGGGCGGTCAGCACCTCGGACAGCTCCGGCCGCGCGGTCCCAGCCCCGCGCGCTCCGCCTCCACAATGCACCGCTCTGTCCGGCGCCGCGACGTGAGGAGTGGAGGCTGCTGCTCGGTCCAGTCCTCATGCCCGCGCCAGCGCGGCGCACCCGCTGCCTGGGGAGCAGCACCGCTTCCACGGAGAGGACGGACGGATGAGGAAGAGAGAAAAGGTAAATGCCCGGCTTCCCAGCAGGGGGCAGCTAATTGCTTCTAATTACCTGCTGTCTCTCGCCCTCCCCTCCCCCATGGTTGCTGGACTGACATTTAGGATGAGTTTGCCCTTTAAAAAAATAATAAATAAATATATATATAAGTATAAAATATAAAACTCAAAAAGCTTAACTCTAGAGGCTGACTCAAGTTCTGAGTTGGGTTGGCTTTGAACAAAGGGGTGGGACCCCTCTGTTCAGTTAAGGGGTCCTTGGAGTCCATGACTCCGTTTTTGCCCCCAAGTCCCAACCTAAGGTCAGAAACGATGCTGGAGGGAAGAACAAGTTGAGGATGGAGTGTGTGGGGAGGGCACCACATCAGGCCCCCTGCTCCCAGGCTGCTCTGAAAGCTCTGAGCTTGGACGCCCTCAAGGTGAGACAGCAGGGCAGAGGAAGGAGACCAGGGGCAGAGGAAGGAGGCCTAGGTGAGGCAGGTCTCCACCAACACACACACACACACACACACACACCCCTCTGTGAAAGGTGTGGCCTTTCACACCTTTCACAACAGAGTCCCCTTCAAGTGTGAGAACAGCCCTGAGACCAATCAAGAAACATCAGTGCTTTCCCTGCCTTTATTGAAATGAATGCCCAGCCCAGTGTACACCCAGTTCTGCTCTGAAGTTACCCAGATGTGGCCCCTATGCTCACTTTGAGCTTCTATTACACTGTTATTTTTAAACATTATCTCCTTCTGCCAAGAAATGCTTGTGCAGTGTGGACAGCCCACACTAGATATTACCCAATTTGAAACAAAGCCATCTGGGTTACAACCCCCGAGCTAGGGTGACATAAGGATCCTCTACACTGAAAGCAAACATCAGTGGCTTTGGGTGTTAGCCTGTTTTTTCCGCTAAGTGGAGTTTTCCAAGAACGAAGGCTGATCCGGGTCATCACCAGTGTTTCACTGGAGTTTCTTCGCTTGCACCTCTCCCTGGAAAATAGCTTTTCTGAAAACGCCAGATTTCTTAGTAATTTGGTTGGTGGCCATAAGCTCTACACTCTTGGCAAATAGTAAGCATTCAAATGGCCTTACTGGCACTAGTTTTGTTCAAAGCCATCTGATAGATTGCAAATGCAAATAGTTTTACAGCTCTTGGACTACAGTTTGCATGGAGGCATATGTGCAGTCTGAGCAAAAAACAATCAGTACTGCTCTTAGCACCTGGCTGAACACAGCCTTGAACAGATGGGGCTTGCCTCAGCAGCAACAAGACGCAAGTCAGCTGATGAGCAGGATGAAGGGTGTGTATATGCAGGATGCAGTCTTCCCACTTCCTGGGTTATAGCAGAAATGGGAAATCAATGATGCTTCATTCTCTCTGCTTTATTACCAAGAGAAGTGCAAGACACTATTTGAAATACTCTTTAAACAACTCAAAGGCCTCTTTCTTTTAACATGCTCAAAATGGCTCTCTTTTTTAAGCTTAAATTTTAATGAGTTTATTCCCTTAGTGCCTAAACCATTTACTCTGTATTAAGTTCAAGAAAAAGCAATGGAGTGTAGGAAAATAAAAAAGGCTTGGGTATCAGTCCACCTCAAATAGAACATCTTCACTGTTTACTAGCTGTGTGACCTCAGATAAGTGACTTAACTGTATTATCTGCAATAGAAGGATTATGGTATCTTGAATGTTTGTTGTGAAGATTAAATGTGATAATGGATTAATGGATTTATTAAGAGCACTAGTGGTTTAGTCACTAAGTGTGTCCAGGACTGTAGCCCGCCAGGTTCCTCTGTCCATGGGATTTTGCAGGCAAGAATACTGGAGTGGATTGCCATTTCTGTCTCCAGGAAAAAATAATGGAGTGTAGGAAAAGAAAAAAAGGCTTGGTAATCAGTCCGCCTCAAGTATTAAACACATTCCAGATTACTGGGAACGGAGGACACCCTAAAAGTGAAAGTCACTCAGTCATGTCTGACTCTTTGTGACCCCGTGGACTGTATTCTCCAGGCCAGGGTACTGGAGTGGGTAGCCTTTCCCTTCTCCAGGGGCTCTTCCCAACCCAGGCATCAAACTGGGGTCTCCTGCATTGCAGGCGGATTCTTTACCAGCTGGGCTATGAGGGAGGACACCCTACAGGAAAGCAAACTAAATGTTAGATATTCTCCTAACCTGTAATTCTCCAACCTGACTGTGCATGTGAATCCCATGGAGACCTTGTCAAAATGAAGATGACGACTCAGCAGATTGCAGGTGGGCCTGAGATTCTGCATTTCTAACAAGCTCCCTAGTGATGTCCACGCTGTAGGTACTGTGGGTCAGACAGTAAAGAATGTGCCTGCATTGCAGGAGACCTGGGTTCCATCCCTGGGTCAGGAAGATCCCCTGGAGAAGGAAATGGCAACCCACTCCAGTATTCTTGCCTGGATAATCCCATGGACAGAGGAGCCTGGCAGGCTACAGTCCATGGGGTTGCAAAGAGTAGGACACAACTGAATGACTAACACTTCCACTTTCTTTAGTGGTAATTGATTTTTACACCACTTTAAGTAACAACCATAGACCTTAGGCTACATCTTACTGCTTCAGAGAGAGACTGACCTGAGATCAGAAAATAAACAATCACTTTCGTAGAATCTGAATGTTAAAATAAGTGTTTGAAATGCAGAACAGGGGCTAAAGTCTTGAAAGCTGGGGCTTTCAATCAATTGTCAGAGCAGAGGGGAAAGGTTTTGAGTCCTAGCCTCAAGGTTAAGTTTGTAACATAAATAGAGTCAGAATGCAAAGCAGGAAAAAAGCATAGCCAGTTTAGCATTTCTTTTATTTCGTTTGAAAACTCATTCAAACCCCAAAGGAAATATTTTGCACTTATTTTGCTTGAAATCTCCTTTGGGGCTTGGAGGAAAGATTTTTGTTGTTTTTTTTTTAAACAAGGATAGATAAGAAACTATAGATTTAGCAAGGTCTCCCAACAAAGGGACTGTATCTCAGCCTGCTCCCAGCCCTGGTCAATCCATGGAGAGGTGGAGCCTGTCAACTATAAATTGGCCCTTGCCAGCATGCTTGCCACGTACCTCTACCAGGATTAAATCATGTGCTGCCGCAGCTGCTGACCTTCAATACTCCTTGAAGGAGTTGAAGCTGGAGAGCAGAAATGAGGCCCTCTGTGCTCAGGGGGGAAACTGGCAGGACAGGTCTTCAGATGTTCTCAGGAGCTGATTTTGTGAGCCCAATTCTTGTATCTCTTCATATCTAGAAAAGCACTAAAATCCTTCATGGTGACGACTGTTCCTTGTAACTAGCAAAGGCTTCATGAGACACCATGAGAAACTTTTTGGAAAAATATGTGCTTGATTGCATGCATTCCCCTCTTTACCAAAATCACATCTGTGCTGACCTTCCCCCTTGCCCCTCTGGAGCAGCTTCTCAGAGCTATCTGAGGTTGTCGTCCAGCCTGCAGTCTTCATATTACCTCAAAGAAAACTTAACTCTCGTGTTGTGCATTTTTTTTCAGCCAGCAGGCCTCAAAGGGGAAATGATTTGAAAACCCAGATGAACTTGGAAAATTCCCAAGATCTTCATCTGACTTCCAAGGGTTTGTAGCTCAGAAAGTCCTCTGACCTCTTGAAAATTTCCAGGCTGAGGCCAGAGGGATAATGTACAGATGGCGAAGTGAATGGTCAGGCAGGTGAACTTCAGGGTCACCTTCTAGGCCCCTTCCAGCCCCAGAGAACACTCACACACACAGAAGGGCTTGGACACATAGGGACAGGTCTCAGGCTCCATCTCAAGATGGGTCTTCAGGTCAGAATAAGGAAGGCTCCAGAGGGACCGGAGGCCACGCAGAGACATGGGCACCTAAGACGATGGACCAGGGATCAAGTCTCAGAAATAAAGCACAGACAAAGTCATGCCTCAGTAACTGCCTAGGCAGAGCTTGCTTGCTCAGTCATGTCAGATTCTTTGCAGCCCTTTGGACTCTAGCCCGACAGGCTCCATGGGAGAATACTGGAGTGGGTTGCCATTTCCTTCTCCAGGGGATCTTCCTGAACCAGGGATCAAACCTGCGTCTCCTGTATTGAAGGAGGGTTCTTTACCTACTGAGCCATCAGGGAAGCAACACCAAAGGTAGAGCAGGTACCTGCAAACTGGACACTTCATCCCCACCCCCTCCCCTTGAGTTTAGACACAGCCTCAGAAGAAACATCCACAGTGGAGATCCTATGTTAGCTATTTAAAATATAGAATGCCGGGAGCCATCAGGATGCCCCCTCACTCGGATGACAAAGTCACGAGACTGAGAAGGAAACTGCAAAGTGAATTTTCCTTCGGGGCATCCCAAGGCAAGGCCCCTCCTGGTATTTTTCTTGGGAAGTTCTGTTTATGCTCATCTGTTTATGTTTTAGCTCATCTCAGGTCAGTCCCAGTTAGAAAAAATTCATCCTGAGATAATTCCCTCAGACCTTATTTCCCTCAGAGGATCCAGGAAGGCAGATTCCCTTTCCCAAGGATAAAGGAGGTATAAGGGACATTTAAGTAGATTACTATACCTCCTACTAGTTACTGGGGAGTTTACCAAGAGTTCTCTGGGGGTCATGGCAAAGCCACCACCAGAAGGGCTCATACTTGGGTCACCTTTCCACATCCCACTCCCCCGACCACTCCACGGAAGAGGCTCCCTTCCTTGAAAAAACCAGACTGGAATGGGACTTAGGAATGCTCATAACTGTGGCCAGCATAGTTGGAGACACTGATTGCTTTAGGGTAGTGTAGACATAGGAATTCCTTTTAGTAGTTGTAAGGTTAATGGGGTTTCATCGTTAAAGCAGTGCTGCTAAACTGTCTCTTTGTCTTCTTGTCTCTTTCCTTGTAAAAACCAAAATAGGTTAATAGAATAAAACAGTTTCAAGCTTAAGCCCCTCTTTCTAGCTTCTACATAGTTCCTTGTCAGGGAACATTTGGCAGGAGGCTTCCTGTGTGCTGTTTTTTGATGTCCCTTATCAATCCCTGAATATTCAGAGATGAGTGGAGAGGCACACCTTTTCCGGGGACAAAAGAAATGCATACATTCTTAAAGTAAAGTAACCATTTACAGCCTTCTTCCCTCTTGGATATGGAAAGTGAGTTTTTACAACCCCCTCTCTTTGAGATAGATTCTAGCCCTATGTTTCCTGGATACGTTGCAAGATTTTTATCTTTGCTGAAAAGGCTATCTTGTAAAACAGTGTATATATGCCCACATTATGCTGAATAAAAAGTATGCTAGAGACATTCAAATGGTAAACATACTATTGTTAAGTCTAATTATGCAGAAATCCGACCTTTTGCAAGGAAAATAAGCTTAACGTTAAAGTTGTTGATGGTAGGCAGAAAACAAAAGATTGCATAAAATAGTTGTGATGTAATGGGGATGTTTTTTGGCTATAAAACTGTAAACTAACAAAAATAAAGAGAGAGACTTCTCCATCACCTTACAAAACTGACAGCAGTAAAGAGAGACTGCTCTATCACCACACACCGACTCAGCTCAGTTCTTCCACCGACGCCACTCATCCCTCAAGACCCCAGACCCGCCGGGGCTGGACCCCGGCTATAGAACTTTACTCAGAAATTTCTGAGTAATCAATCATTTTGACTGAGCCTGCCTAGAAGTAACTAGATTAAGTTTTCTGCTATCAGACAATGATAAAAAGATTGGCTCTCAGTTATTTAAAAAAAAAACAAATAAAACACCTTTGTCCCTGTCTGAGGTCTGTGACTCTCTACCACCCACACTAAAAGTTTTGTTTCAGCGCTTGTTAAGGATATGCACACAGCAGTTTTGGCCACCTGAGATGCTCTTCCTTCCATCCCACACACACCCGTCTTTCTCATTCAAGTCCAAGTTTAGGTATCACTCCTGGAGAGGCTTTTTCCTGTCTAACTAATCTTGGTATGTGTAACCACCAACTACTATTACACACACACAAATATACGCACTGTTTATTTTCTACTAGGATCCTAGATTCATTTTTGTTATTTCCCCTTCCCCAACTTGGTATCGCATAGTTAGTTGACGGCCTGGTTAGTGCTACAATGGTATCGCCATAAGGCCAGAACCTGTGCCTGTTTTAATCATCCCAAAGCTCACACTGCCCAGCATGGTCTCAGTTCTACCCCAACCATCCGAGAAACACAGTTGAATGACTATGCCAAGCTCTAGGCTGAACTCTTTGCCTGAATGTGTCTCATTTAATCCTGAGATAGTCGCTGTTACTGCTCTCATTCTAAAAGCAAGGCAAACGAGGCACAGAGAGGTTAAGTAGTTTTGCAAAGGTCACACAGCCCGTAAATGGTAGAGCCAGAATTTAAACTCAAGTAAGAAGGATTTTAAAAAAAAAAAAACTAAGAACAACTGGCTGCAGAGTATCACGTTCTCTCTTTTCACAAGCACAGAAGGCAGTAGCTGGGCCTCAGTGTTCCTGTGCACTAGCAGGTCAGTGATCAATGGACCCTCTCAAAGGCCAGGACACTGGAATGCGGGCCAGCACAAGCTCTTCCTTCTTGGACGGGGTCAGGGGCCATTTTCAACCCAAGGGTAGAGGTTGCTGATGAGAGAGTAGAGGTCTCAGATGGCTCCTGCCATCTACGTGGGGAAAGACCACACAGACAAGGATGCGACAGGGGTGTATCTGATTCAGGGAGATTTGGGGATAGCTTAAAAAACACACCACTGGAAAATCCTTTTTTGTCTTTAATTACTATACTGCAGCAGCCAGCCGTGTTCCAATTCCAGAGCTCAGAACCGTCTTGAATGAGGCGACAGGTGGGCTGAGGTAGGAGATCTCAGACTCACGTTATTTGAAACTTTATCCAGCATCCTTGTTCCACAGAAATAGCCTCCTGTGTCCTCGCTCTCTCACACAGAGGCAGCATCTTTCATCTACACTGGAAGCCAAGTGATTCTTCACCTGCCTGACTTTACTTTCTAAGTATTTCTTAACTTACCAGCTATTTTTTGAAAAAATTTGGTTATTTTTTGGCTGCGCTGAATCTTCACTGCTTTCTGCGCGTGCTTTCTCTAACTGCGGCGCTCAGAGGCTACTCCCTAGTTGCACTGCGCCGCCTTCACTGTGGTGGCCACTCTTGTCAGAGTGCTGGCTCTGGAGGTCAGGCTCAGCCGCCTTCACTGTGGTGGCCGCTCTTGTCAGAGTGCCGGCTCTGGAGGTCAGGCTCAGCCGCCTTCACTGTGGTGGCCGCTCTTGTCAGAGTGCCCGCTCTGGAGGTCAGGCTCAGCCGCCTTCACTGTGGTGGCCGCTCTTGTCAGAGTGCCCGCTCTGGAGGTCAGGCTCAGCCGCCTTCACTGTGGTGGCTGCTCTTGTCAGAGTGCCCGCTCTGGAGGTCAGGCTCAGCCGCCTTCACTGTGGTGGCCGCTCTTGTCAGAGTGCTGGCTCTGGAGGTCAGGCTCAGCCGCCTTCACTGTGGTGGCCGCTCTTGTCAGAGTGCCCGCTCTGGAGGTCAGGCTCAGCCGCCTTCACTGTGGTGGCTGCTCTGACAGATGCCCGCTCTGGAGGTCAGGCTCAGCCGCCTTCACTGTGGTGCTGCTCTTGTCAGAGTGTCCGCTCTGGAGGTCAGGCTCAGCCGCCTTCACTGTGGTGGCCGCTCTTG
>ML662445.1:36012010-36044903 GCA_007570785.1 Antilocapra americana
GTCAGGCTCAGCCGCCTTCACTGTGGTGGCCGCTCTTGTCAGAGTGCCCGCTCTGGAGGTCAGGCTCAGCCACCTTCACTGTGGTGGCTGCTCTGACAGATGCCGGCTCTGGAGGTCAGGCTCAGCAGCCTTCACTGTGGTGGCCGCTCTTGTCAGAGTGCCGGCTCTGGAGGTCAGGCTCAGCCGCCTTCACTGTGGTGGCCGCTCTTGTCAGAGTGCCGGCTCTGGAGGTCAGGCTCAGCAGTTGCGGCCCATGGGCTTAGTTGATCCGCCCTTTCAAATGGTATGGGAAAATAATGTTAAAGATTATCAATCAACCTGCATACCTGGAACATTGGAAATCAATTTGTTAAGTCCAAAGTCCGGGTCCCAAGCCCCTGAAGAGACCAAGTCCACACAGCAATGCAAAAGCATAAAGGGGTTTGTTGCTAGCCGGGCTAGGGCGCAAGTCTCATCCACGCAGCGGAATCCGACAAGAGCCCCGCGCTCCAGATCACAGTTGCTTTTGTACAGGCAGTTCTTTGTTACAGCATTGGTATAGCTGGCAGTCAATGTTTGGTCAGTTTAAACTGCGCATCTGCCCTGGATGGTCTATCTCTTGGCGCGCGCGGGACTTTCCTGGCTTGTGGGGGGAGGTATGAGGTGAGGGTGGAGAAGGTCGCTGGAACTAGGGCAGGCTGCATCTCACAGCAGCCTGTCACGGAGTAAGGTACGGGGAGGTGTGAGGATGGGGGAGGTCTCCACAGCTAGGGCCTGCTGTATCTCCCAGCAGCCTGTCACGGAAGCTGTTTCGTTTACACACCACAAATTATACTTCAATTAAGATATTTTCTGAAGATTATTCACCAAGTATTCATCTGACACATATTTGCTTAACACCGATGAAACACAAAGCAGAAGGTTAGTCACTGCGGAAGGTATAAGAATAAGACAGGATCCCTGCCCTCAAGAAGGCTCCGTTCTAGGGACTTTCCTGGCGGTCCAGTAGTCAAGACTCCATGCTTCAAATGCAGGGAGCATGGGTTCGAGCCCTAGTTGGGGACTAAGATCCCACATGCTGCATGGCATGGTCCAAAAAAAGTGAAAAGAAAGGGAGAAGATTCTGTTCTAATAAAGGAGAAAGACCAACATACAAACCATGATATTGCAAGCCAGAATAGGATTAAATGCCATGTAAAAATGTAAAGAAAAACCAAAGAATTCAAACAATAGACAGATTACCTCCAACTTCACATAAATGAGGTTTTTCTTGAAGTAACTTTTATATAAGTTAAAATTAGAGAATCACAGGCCAAAAAAAAAAGTGTAGGATTATCCTGTGGTCCTATGGTTAAGACTCCATGCTTCTACTGCAGGGGGCATGAGTTCAATCCCTGGTCAGGGAAATTCCACGTGCCATACAGTGTGGCCAAAAAGAAAAAGGAAAGAAAGAAAAAAAAGTGTAAAGTTTAATGGACAAATACCCACAAACATCCAAGCCTCTGTCCAGGGAAAAGCATTCATTTGACCCTGGTCTGATATTTGAGATTTTAAATGAACAGCCACTCCAACACAGAGGGAAGAGATAAACACTGCCAGAATCTTCACATGTATTTACATTTGAACAAAATAATGTCCTTGCCCACTTAATCTGTATGTACCCCACACAAATGCATATACATACACAATGTATTATATGATCAAAACTGCCCTGCCATGCAGACACGTGGAGTTCACACTTACACTTTTCATAAACCTTGGAAAGGATGGTGTTCACTCCCAAAAATCCTGCTCTTTCTCTCACTCTGTCTCCCGCCTTCCTTCTCTCCCTCTCTGTGTGTGCATGCCTGCACACTCGGTCATGTCCAACTCTTTGTGACCCCATGGACTGTAGTCCGCCAGGCTCCTCTGTCCCTCAGATCTCCTAGGCAAAAATACTGAAGTGGGTTGCCATTTCCTCCTCCAGAGGATCTTCCTGACCCAGGGATCAAACCTGCATCTCCTGTGTCTCCTGCTTGAAGGAGGGTTCTTTACCACTGAGCCACCAGGGAAGCCCCTCTCTCCCTCTCTGCTGCACCCTTATTTCTCCCAACAAGAAGTAACTTTTTTGAGTGGTAAGTCGAGGAGAAAACCTGATATTTGCTGACTGGCCCTGCTTCCTCCCTCAGCCTCTAGGGAGCCAGGAGCCTGTAGAAAGTGTGTGTCTTCCTCTGTTCCCTGTGTGATCACACCCTCAGGGACGATGTGGGAAGACCTGCAGTGTTCCGCACTCCTGTGACTGTGGTGGGTGCAATGACCTCATTTGGGAATTCAGTATCACAGAGCCCGTTGGCCTGCTTCTCTAATCCACATTTTCCAGTATCAGACTGACCACTAATAAAACAATGTTTTAAACTATCCCAGCCTGACTCCTTGGCCTCATCTGCTAATGGGTTTGAAACTCCACCCAGTAAGAAGTTCATCAGAACCCATCCAAAGCTAGTGTCTCAGAGCACAAATCTGGGCTCAGGTGATCTATAAGAACTCTTCCAACTCCACAATGAAGCCTAGGACTTACATGCTTGCCTGTCAGCTGGAGGCAGCTGAGATGGAGACAGAGCATCATAGACTCATAGATTCTAGAAGCGGAAGGAAAACAGGATTATCTGTTCATAGCTTTTCTGTGAAAAACCCAAAACTCAGAGAGAGACGCTCACATAGTTCCAACAGAACCAGGACTGTGACCCAGGCCCCTTAACTCCCACCCAGTCCAGTGAGATCTGCATCTCAGGAAAATCTGAGTATCAATCCCACTCATTCCTGCAGAAGAAATAAAACAAAACAGAGTGAATGTCTTCCAGAATGTTTTTCTCCTAACGATCCCTACTTTCCCCACATGTTTATGCTGACTCATAGCATAGCAAAAAAAAAACAAGTGGAAGATAATGTCTCTCTTAAATACTTCACTCTCGGTGGTTTTGGTCCATCAAAGAAAAAGCCTGTGATTTCCTGTAATCACCTGGGTAACTGAAGACATGTCGGCCGATGATTCATGATCACCAACCTCAAAAGCACCCTTAACGTTGTTTCCTTGGTCAGTGATTTTCTCACTCTTCTACCTGCTCCAAACCACAGACAGACACCTCCTGCACACACCAGTGGGGTTTCCTCCTTCTCAGGGCACTTAAGACCTCAGGCCACAGGCCCTCTCCTGCCATGTCCACCTGGACAAACCCAGCCATACACGAGCCCAGATTCCCCCCAGTTACAGCCTGTCCGTACCCTTCGGCCCACCTCCGGCCACTCTTCCCACTGTCCTCCCACCTGCCCAGGTGAAATGCCACATCCAACCTCTCTGCCCGCCCCTGTGTGCTCTGCTGGTCCCTCTCTCCTGCATCCTGCCCAGCAACATTTCAGCTCAAATCTCTTCCAACAAAAACAGAAAACCTTCTCTCTCAAGGCCACTCTCACCTCCACTGTGACCACATTCAGGGCCAGACCAGATTGCTCAGTGGACTGAGTACTAGGTACCCTCTCGCACGTGTAAAGTCAACATTAAAACAACGAACAGAAGGCCCAAGAGAACTAGGAGCTGTTGGCAATGACTGCTTCAGTTCATTCGAAGGAGGAAATAGAACAGGCTCTATCTTGAAAGCAGGAGTCCATCCTGGGCCAGACTGTGGACTTTGAGCTACATGCCCAGTATGTATGGAAACGACAGACCAACTGGAAAACCAGGCCCCCGGAAGAGGCCCATCGCCTAAAAGAATACCCTAATTATCTGTGTGAACAAACAGAATCATACATTCTATTATGCTTATTGGGGAATGACCACAAGCCTATTGATAGTTGTCCACTGTTAACTACCTAGGTTTAAGGCATATGAATCACGGGTTGACTCTGATTGTATCTTTCTTTTTCCTTTGTTCAGACTAGTTTCAGGGAACTTGGGGAGGTGGGTTTGGGCACCTACGCTTAAGGTTTTCACAAAACCTGGTCCAGGTCCTTGCTAAGAGAAGACTCTGCCTTGGGCCTGCTGGTGTAATAAACTGCACTCCATTATCTGCATTGTCCTTCTGAGTAAGTTTGTTTCCGGGAACCCTAGCTACAACACATTGTTTCAAATTGTCAAGTACTAAATTCTTGCATATTTGTTTTGCTATGAGCTTTGCCTTGAGCACACACTCAATCTGCTAAATGCTTGATCCAGAATTCGCCCGTTCTCTTATATTCACAACCGAACTAACTGGATTTTCTATAATTCGTTGTCTTCATCTCCTTATCTCTCCTTTCTCCATTGCATCAATCTGGCTTCTGCCCTAATCACTCCACCACCAGGTCTATGGCCGAGGTTGTCCCTGACTTCTGAGCGTCTCACGGGTGTTTCCCAGTGCTCATCTTAACTCCAGCTCTCAGTGGACTTTGACTTGATCAAACTCTCACTTTCCTTTTGGAACCACTCTTTTTTCTTGGCTTTGTGATTCTGTGATTTTCCTTCCTTCTCTGACTCCTCCCTCCTCTCTGAGCCTTTAAAAGTTAGGGAACCTAAGTTCCTAAGGAACCTGAGCTCCTCCTGGATCCTCTTCTGTTTTTACTTTACAGGCTTTCTCTAGGGAACCCGATCCAGCTCTATGGTTTTACTTATCATGGATTTTTAGAACTCTACAATTGATCATTCAAAACAGAGCATTTTTAAGAGTGAAGGAGTGGTACCACTAGCAATTATGCCCAGACCGTTCAGGGCCAACTTGGATACATAGTCACCCTGTGTATATGCGAGTGAGTCCCAAATGCATTGCCCCGATGAAGACCTCTCCTCTGAGCTCCAGACGTATAGACCGACTTGCCTACTCACTATATATGCACTCGGATTCATTAATCCTCACTTTTAACAAACACTGAGACTTTTGTAGGTTGAGCACAGTCCCTGGTGACGTGACAGTGAACCAAGCAGACAATGCTCCTCTCCTCATTACACTTACAGTCTCATCGGGGAGGGAGGAACAGAAGCACAAACGCATAGAAACAGTTATTTTTCACCAGGATGAATGTTGGTGTGGAGAAAAATTAAGTGGGAGAAGGGAATAGGGAGCGAGTGCTGGGAAGAAATTGGAAATAGTTTTAAATAGTTGTGATCAGGTACGCCCTCACTGAACACAGAGCCAGATGACCTAACCCAGTCTCCCCTGCAGTCAGGTGTGACAAGGTGACTGATTTGGGATCAAAGGAATGAGTGCCAAGGATGAGCATCACTTCCGGGCTGTCCTCTGTTCTCTCCCCCATCAGCTGGAGGTCAGTGCACATGGGGATGAAAGAAGCGCTGCTCTGAGCCTGGGTGCCCGGAAAGAAGGCTCACACCTTCTTTGCACTGACTGGACTTCACATTTGTAAGAAATAATCATTTATTTGGTTAAGCCACTAAAATTTTGGAATTTACCCAGCAGTTAGGGTCAACTAACACAACAGTGATGCTATTAGCCCAGTTAAGAGATTCAGCAACAGAAGCTGATGCAGAGATAAGGATTTCAACCTAGATTTAATTTGATCCTTTTGACAGACGGAAACAGGTCCAGAGGTGAGAAGCGAGCTGGAGGCAAAGATCTGGAAGGTTTGGAATACAAAGGAGTGGAGTCTTGTCCTAATTTTAATAACAAAGGGAGAGGGTGCAAAGGAAGAAAACACAAAGACCCATGATGGAGAGTATCAGCATTTCAACAAATGCTTTAAAAACACGGGTCAAAAGGTAAGAGAACATTTTCCCCAAAATTTTCATGATTGGTATTTTTTACAATAAACCCAAATAGTTGGTCTTAGAATTCTGCCCTTTAAAAAGGACCACTTAACCTTGTTAAACTGAGTCACAGAAGCCATATTATTGCCTCCGCTATTAAAATCTAGAGTTCAATGAATTCTATAATGCTTTGTTTCCCACAGGGAAAGCTCCGAAAATTCAATTAAACGATCCTTCCCACCCAAAATGCCAAAATTCATTTAAACACTGTATCCAGCTTTGCGACCAACAAATGGCCTCTGATAAATCCTCTGACATTTACAATCTCTTTGGTAAAGACACTGTCTTACCTGTATCAACATTCTAATTTTTGATTGCTTCCAAAATGCTTGAACATGCATTACTCATGATTCCCCTACAAATCTGGAAAGGTTGGTGCCTATAGCTGGGGCTCCAGACACGGTGACAAATGACCAAGAGAGACTGTTGCCTTAGTACAGCGCCCACATCAAAGCAAAGCACATTCATTCCACGAGGCAGGAAGACTGTCTCCTGAGGATATCTGCAAGAAAAATATAACCATTTAAAATGCTATTTCAATTCCATACGTGATCCATTCATCAAGCCCGTATGGTTTATGAGTCTCACAAGTCTTTTTAATGTGATGTCAGGGGACAGCTGACTTCCTGACTCAGTATGAGTCACTGTAAATGATGGCCCAAAGAGAGTGAACAAGTGATAAAGGTACACGCTGGAAATAAAAACAATCATTTATTTGCTGGTCACACTGCCCTTTGTTATAACTGCTTTTAGCAGTTTGAAATATATTCTGAGTAACCCCACCCAGACAGGGACATGGTTCTGCATTTACTTGCCTAAAGGAAGTAACTGTTTTGAAATATTCCTGATGTCACTTCTTTTCTCAAAGATTTGTGAGTCAAATAAAAAACAACTTTGAGATGAGTTCTCCTACAAATGCCCGCGTTTGCCTAGGCCACTTCTTTGAATGTCTTCAAGGTTTATTCTAAAATGACTAAATGTATATGTAGCTGATTTTATGTGTCAACCTGGCAACACGATAGTGACTAATTGTTTGGTCAAAGGTTGGTCTTCATGTTGCTGTGAAGGTTTTTTTTTTTTGGATGTGATTGACATTTAGAATTATTGACCTTAAAGTGTGCAGTTACGCTCCATGACTTGGGTGGGCCTCACTCAATCAGTTGAAGACCTTAGGAGCAAACACTGACGTTTTCCCAGAGAATTCTGCCTGAGCTTTCAACTTTACATCTCACCAGGTGGCGCTAGTGGTAAAGAATCATCCTGCCAATGCAGGGGACTTAAGCGATGAGGGTTCGATCCCTGGGTTGGGAAGATCCCCTGGAGTAGACAATGGCAACTCACTCCAGTGTTCTTGCCTAGAAAACTCCATGGAAAGAGGAGTCTGGCGGGCTACAGTTCATGGCGCCGCAAAAAATTGGACACCACGCACAGACATACACAGAACCCTGTTCAAAAGTAGGTGTGTACCATCATTCAATATATTTTCAAGCCTTTTACTGCATCTCGAGACTGCATAGAACCACACACACCCCCACAAATTCATGGGCTTGGTTCTTGCTTGTAAAAAGTAGTTTCATTTTGGTAGGACACACTTGAAAGACATTTTTCTACAGAATATATCCACGAATATACCCTTGATTAACGAATCAAAAACGACTAAAATAATTTATTAGTCAGGGTTCTTCAGAAAAACAGAACCACCCTTTGGACCTCTTTTAACCTTAACTGCCTTCCTAAATGCCTTATTTTCAAATACAGTCACACTGAGAATTAGAACTTCAATATATGAATTTTGAAGGGACCCAATTAGGTCCATAACACACTATAAGAAACTTGATGAAGAAGAGCAAATTAAACTCAAAACTAGTAGAAGAAAGTAAATAATAAAGATTAGAACAGAGATAAGTGAAACTGAACAGAAAAACAACAGATTCCATGAAATCAAATGTCTTGTTCTTAGGGGGAAAAAATTCAACAAAATTGACAAACTTTAGCTAGACTGAGGGAAAAAAAGATGTACGTAACTAAAATCAGAAGTGAAAATGAGGACACTGCAACCAACTTTACATAAATAAAAAGAATGCCATGAATAACTGTTCCCCAGTAGATTAAATGAAATTGAAAAACACAAATTACCAAAACTGACTCAAGAAGGAACAGAAAACTGGCTGAACTGAACCAGATGGAATGCGTTCCTTTCATTCATAGAGACTGCGTTAATCTCCACATGGTCCCTTCCAACCTACAGACCCTGCGCCACCTTCAAGTTCATCTTCATGAAGATGAAGCTCATGAAGCATTTGTTGAAATGCTGATGAAGAAGTTCAAGCTCATCTTCAAACCCTTGGCACTCCGGAAGCTCCCGCCAACTGCCCACCCGACTTTACAGCCAGAGTTAAGTGTGTCAACTGAGTAACCTGTGTCCTCAGGAAAACAAGAACACAAACCTACCAGAGGACCGGCAAGGGCTTCACAGAGCCGATAGGCTAGGATGCGATAGGATAAGGCGTCGGGCACATGGGAGGTTGGAAGCCTCCGGGCAGGTTGGAAGCCCCAAGGGACGGCCTATTCTGCAAGCAAGGGGGGTATTTATTAGAACTGCCTCCTCCTGGCTGTGAGGTCTTGGGCGTAACCGGTGAACACCCAGTAATGTGGAACTGCAAACCGCTTTTCAGACCGCGCAGCATCTCGGCAGGGGGCGGCGAGCCCGCAGCCTCCCAGGGCTGCGCGGCTTCCCCTTTAAGCACCCGCGCGCCGGCCCGCGGAGGGAGCGCGCCGGCCCGCGGAGGGAGCCCTCCGGAAGTCGCGGCGCGCTGCCACGGCCTCGGATTCCTCCGCCGAACGCGGCGTCCGGTCCCGGGGCTCGGGCGCCCGTCCAGCCTAGGTGTCCTCCCTTCCCCGCCGCCCGCCGGCGTCAAGACGCTCGGCTCGCCGCTTCTGCGGCCGGTAATGTTGGCGACACTGCCCACGGGCGCGCGGGCCTTGGCCCTGCCTGGACCGCGGAGGACGGACGCGCCGCCGCCGTGACCCGCCCCTGAGCCACACGCACTTCCGGGGGCGGCGCGGCGGCGCGACGGCGAGGGGCGGGGAGTGGGGGCGGGGCGGTGGTGGAGGCGCTGGCGGTCCTGATGCTGGACGTCCTGGCCCGAACCGTGCGCTGCGCAGGGAGACCGGCGCGCTCACGGACCGAGTTTGGCGGCTGCTGTCCCAGGCGCGCCTGGCCGCCTGCCCCGTGGGTTTTCCCGAGACCTTCCGACCCTGCGAAGGCTGCTGCTCACCGCCCTGGACCGTCTGGGCCACCTGGGAAGTGCCTGAGCTTGTCACACCCCCGGGGACACCGATGGAGAGCTGATGCCCTGAGATGGCTGCCAGGGTTCCCGTGCCTAGCGGCCAAATGTTGACCCTTGTACCCTAGGAATCTGTTTTCCACATACTTCCTTTCTGTTCTGAAAGCACAACAGTTTCAGAGACTGCCTTTGAGTCGGGGAAGTCCAGACGCTGAACAGTGCATTTGAAAAGAACTTATTTTTAAAATGTAAATGTGTTTCTTACGTACTTGGGGTTACAGGAGAAACGGATGAGTAAGACCAAGTGCATCTCCACAGGCACACAATTGTGAGAAATTCTAAGTGCATATTCTGATGTCGTGTGCAAAGAATGGCATATTTGATTCTTGTTTCATGCCCTTTTTTTTTACTTTTCACCTCATGGTTTTGAAATGCGTGTTAATATGACTGGAAGCCAACACCATACTGTAAAACAATCATTCTCCACTTAAAAGTAAATTTAAAAATTACGTGCCAAAAACATGTGCATCTTACAGGAGGCAGAAGAGTCAACTTGAGTAATTTTTCTGTTTGCTTCTGTATGAGCAAAGATGGTATTTTTTCAAGATGGGTGCAACTAATAGCAAAAAAAATGAGGGGAGGAGGGCATGTGTATTCTTTGAGCTGTAATCACTTACTCTCCTATGTTAGATGACTTGGCTCCCTCCTTTTTATGTAAATTACTTGATACTTTTGGCCTCAGTTTTTCTTCTGTAATTAAAGGCATAACTTGATCATTATGGTTTAGTTCAGAATTCTGTGATTCTTTTATGGAGCCAAATAAGGGGAAGAAAAAGAAAAATTGGAGCCCTCCTTTTAAAGAAAGGAGTTCTTGAAATCCTCTAGGAACCGAAGTCTGTACTAGATAGATTTCCTTAAATGTCCATGGATTTTGTCATTCTGGTGGTCAATACAGTCTCACTGAAATAGCTTAAATTCCTAGTTAAGATAGTTTGTATTACGAAAAACTCATCTCTTGCCACCTTGGTGAACAGTTTACATACAAAAGGATTGTAGTGAAAAACCTCTGGTTATATTTTTGCATGATTTGATTAAAGACAGGTTATGGCAATTAAAATACAACACAAATGAACATATCTATGAAAGATTCAGACATGGAGAAAAGACTTGTTGGCAAAGTGTGTGTGGGGGTGAGTTGGGGAGGGAAGGATTGGGAGTCTGGGATTAGTAGATGCAAACTAGTGTATAGGGAATGGATAAACAACAGGGTCCTCTATAGCACAGGGAGCTAGTAATGTATTCAGTATCTTGCGATAAACCATAATGGAAAATAATATGAAAAAGGTCACTTTGCTGTACTGAACAAATTAACACAAACTGTACAATTGTACACTACAATTTACAATACTGTAAATCAACCACGATAAAGCAAATTTAATCAAATAGTAAAATTGGGCTTCCCTGGTGGCTCAGTGGTAAAGAACCCACCTGCCAATGCAGGAGACACGGGTTTGATCCTTGGTCTGAGAAGATCTCACATGATGCGGAGCAGCTAAGCCCATGTGTCACAACTACTGAGCCGGCTCTAGACCTCATGCTCTGCAATGAGGAGCCACCACAATGAGAAACCCATGCACTGAGACTCGAGAGTAGCCCCTGCTCACTGCAACCAGAGAAAGCCAGCAGGCAGCAATGAAGACCCAGTCAGCCATAAATAAATAATTTTTGAAAGTCAAGTGAACTTAAGGGTTCCTGTGGGAGAGGGGGGAAGCGCACAAGTGTGTTATTTTCTTTTGAATTTGATTTATATGGCTTTATTGGACATTTTGTAATTTTCCAGAAAATCAGGCAACTGTTCATCTATTCAACTAGAGAATGCACCTAGAGCCAGACAAGCATCATTTTGCATAATGCTGCTTTTATGTCTGTGTCACGCAAGTTGTTACAACTGGACCATCTTGCCTAAGCTAAGTCTCATTTAATAGGTTTATTTCAGACATCTTCATTTGCTACCAACTAATTGAAGGTCATGGACCAGCAGAGCAGTGACTACCTGTGTGATGCAAACTACAGGTAACTATTCAAGTTCAGTGAAATCCTTCATCTTTCCTAGATCCTTTTCAAGTGGCCTGTTGTCTACAGCTGTTTGCAGTGATTCTTAAGCTTTTGGAGCATCAGCCCCTCCTGAGGGACTTATTAGAAAGCACAGGCTGCCTGGCCATTTCTCCAGAGTTTCTGAGTGGGTCTAGGTTGGGATCCAAGAATTTGCAACTCTGACTTCTAGTTCCTAGGTGATACTGATGCTGTTGGTGTGAGGTAAAGGAAATTAGATGTAACAAGAATATGAAATGCTCCATGGTGCAAAGAAAAAGAGATCATTAACTCTGGAAGACTTCCCCTTGTGGGCTCTTCCTCTGCCTTTTGAAATGTATGTAGGCCTTTTTAAAGGCTAAGTAAGCCCCTTGCCCATTTTACAATTCAGGAATTTTCTCTTTGAAAGGGGCCCTGAAGCCAGCACAAAGAATGTAACCATCCAGAAAGCAGTGATAGCACCCCTCCCTCCCAGTTTCCTGGGAGTCTAGACGCCTAATGCCAGCAGCAGCAGGGGGGTGGGGGTGGGGGGAGGGGGGAGGGGTTGCTGTGTGTATGTGTGCAACTAAGTCCCTTCAGTCCTATCCAGCTCTTTTCCACGACCTGTGGACAGTAGCCCACGAGGCGCCTGTGTCCATGGGATTCTCCAGGCAAGAATGCTGGAGTGGGTTGCCATGCCCTCCTCCAGGAGATCTTCCCAACTCATAGATCGAACCTGTGTCTCTTACGTCTTCTGCATTGGCAGATGAGTTCTTTACGCCTTCAGTTCAGTTCAGTAGCTCAGTCGTGTCTGACTCTTTGCAACCCCATGGACTGCAGCACGCCAGGCCTCCCTGTCCATCACCAACTCCTGGAGTTTACTCAGACTCCTGTCCATTGAGTCGGTGATGCCATCCAACCATTTCATTCCCTTCTCCTCCCACCTTCAATCTTTCCTGGCATCAGGGTCTTTTCAAATGGGTCAGTTCTTCGAATCAGGTGGCCAAAGTATTGGAGTTTCAGCATCAGTCCTTCCAATGAATATTCAGGTCTGATTTCCTTTAGGATGGACTGGTTGGATCAGGAGATCCAACCAAGGATCTGTCCAAGGGACTCTCAAGAGCCTTCAAGAGTCTTCTCCAACACCATAGTTCAAAAGCATCAATTCTTCAGCGCTCAACTTTCTTTATAGTCCAACTCTCACATCCATACATGACTACTAGAAAAACCATAGCTTTGACTAGACGGACCTTTGTTGGCAAAGTAATGTCACAGGCTTAATAGTTGTAGTGTACAGGCTTAGCTGCTCTGCAGCTTGTGGTATTGTCTTAGATCAGGGATCAAACCCATATTCTCCTTCACTGGCAGGCAGATTCTTTGCCACTGAGCCACCAAGGAAGCCCCAGCCTGAGGCATTTTAAATCTTTGAATTTTCCAGTTCTGAGCCTGTCATTCTCCCTACTTTATATCAAAGGTGATGAATTGATGAATCTAGAAAATTGATGAATCTACATTTTCCAAACCGTTAGTCAGTTTAGGAAGGAGGCAGCAAGGGTCCCTGTAACTGTACTACTTACATTATTAGTCACCAGCCAACCGTCTATTACTTACTCTGCTAGTGCTGTGGACATAGTACTAAGAAGACAACCCTGATTCTCCAGAAGATAAAGGAACTGGCCATCGTCATGCTGGACTGCAGCAGGGAGGAGGCAGGAGGGGTATGCCTGTGATGGCACCAAGCCCAGCCATGGATTGAATGTTTGCGTCCCTCCAAAATGCATATGTTAAATCCTAACCCCCGGAAGGGATAGTTAGGGAGTTTGGGGTGGTCATGGATATGCCGCTCTGTTTAAAACAGATCACCAACGAGGACCTACAGTGCAGCACAGAGAACTCTGCTCAGTGTTAGGTGGCAGCCTGGATGGGAGGGGAGTTTGGGGGAGAACGTATGTGTATATGAACAGCAAGGTTGCTTGCTGTTCACTGAAACTATGGCAACATTGTTAATCAGCTGTACCCCAATACAAAATAAAAAGTTCAAAAGAAGAAAAAAAGAAACCTTAAGCCCCCAACATGCTTTGGGGTAATTAGGTCCTGATGGTGGGGCCCACATAAATGGGATTAGAGGCCTTACAAGAAAAGACTGGAGAGCCTGCTTCCTTTCTTTGCCAAGTGACGATAAGGAAAAGAAAGAAAGAAAGAAAGTAAAGTCACTCAGTCATGTCCAAGTAGGACACCACGGAGCCACTAACACTTTACTTTGGAGACAGAAATCGCAGACTATACACATCAATGGATGTGGGGGTGTTTCTTCCTCTCTCCCTGGTCAGGAATATTGCAGATCCTAGTTCCATTTTTCTGCATCCCCTTTGTTTCTCTCCAAGAAGGAAGGAGGGAATAAAGTGATTGGGCAAAGCTCACTAGTCTTCTGACATCTCTTTCCTTGTGAGTGGGTCTGGGGACGCTGGTAGACCCACCGTTCGCTCAGCCAGAGCTGGTCCTCTGGTTCTTCCTGTCACTTTGCAGTTTGTCACTATGACAACAGACTCCTGACCACATTACTTCTTACTCCCCTCCAGCCCACTGTCTACTCAGGTCATGGTTACTTTTTTTGTTTAATTTCCTCAATAGTTATTTGATTTACCTGACGAGACTTGGAAGTCTATTTTTGGTCTGCAACAATGTGGATGTTAGTAAGAAGCATTTCCAGTCAACTTTCTTCTTCTTGATGCAGAAATGATGCCATTTTAATGAAACAGTATTAGTCATATTTTCCATTTTTCTCACTGGCCTTTATTGTTTGGCATCACCCTTTTGTCAGGAGAGTGTAAATATCTGCATCAAAAAAGAATCTCCCGCTGTTTTAAAAATGAGAGAAGAATAGGTCGATAGAGAATATTTTCCATGTTTGAAAGGCTTATTAAAAATAAAACCCCAAGAATCCATTACAAGTTATGAAAAATGCATTGACTGACATTTGATGTTCAAGCAGGCTCCAAAAGAGCAGGATAATTAAAGAAGACAAGTAAAAAGTCCAAGAAAATATATGAAGCTTGACTAATTAGCATGTTTAAAATAAATAATGCATCTTTGAGTTATTGATGGTCTTATAATTCATGAATGCTGAGAAAAACATAACAAGGAGTGATTTGTAAAAAGTCGTCAAAAACAAGGAAGGACATAACCAGCTCATTGCTTATCTTGTAACTGATTAAAGTTCTAAAAAGAAACGAAAAAAAAGCAAAACAGGGTGGAAGGGATGGATAAATAGAAAGGAGTCTGATTGAATAATGTCTCCCCCCAACTTTTTTGTCCACCCAAGAACTTAAAACGTGACCTTATATAGAAATAGGACTTTTGCAGATTTAATTGGTTAAGTTAAATTGAGAGCATTGGATTAGGATGAGTCCTAAATATAACAAGGCTGGTGTCCTTTTAAGAGGAGAGGACGCAGACAGCCATAGAAACATGCAAGGCAGATAGGCGAGTGGCAACAGAGGCAGAGACGGAGCCATGTCAAGGATGCCAAGACAGAAGATGTGAAAGATGCGCGGAAACCCCAGAGGGAGCATGGCTCTACTGAAACCTTGACTGATGTTCCCTGAACTTCAAGAAAATAGATTCCGGTTCTTTTAAGCCACCCAGTCTGTGGTACTTTGCTATGGCAGCCCCAGTAAAGTAATACAGAAGAAAAGAAAAGAAAGGGAGGCAGGGAGAGAGAGAGAAGAAGGAGAAAAAGAGGAAGAAGAAAGTAGGGGAGGGAGAAGGAGTGGAAAGAAGGGATGGTAGAGAAGAGGAAGGAAGGGAGAAAAAAAAATTAGTGTGAATTCTAGACAGTAAATCATGCCTTAAAGAACAGAGAAAGATCATAATCTGTGGGTCTCTCTCCTCCCCTGGCAAAGTCATTAACTAATCTGACCATTCTGAAGGATTCATGGTCAGATTCTGCCTTATTTTCTACTTCCATGGAGACCTTAATAGGCAGAACTCAGTATCCATTTCTATCTCCCCAAACTCTGAAACTGAATCCCCTGCAGGACTCCTCCTAGAACCTGGTCTGTCTGCCTGGGTCTGACCCATTCCAGACTGAGATCTTACATCCTGAGCCCCTGAACAACTTGGGCATCAGGTCTGTGACTACCCATCTCTGTGGATTGGTCCTTAAGACCAGATCTGTTTGTTCAGTTTATCTGACTACCCAGCCTGGTTCCCAAAACCCTAGGGCCCGTCCTGCTGTGAAACAACCGAGTTTGGGTAGAAACATGAGTACCTGCCAGATTCCTCCCTGGGAGGGGTTAATAGTGCAGACTTTGTCAAAACTTCCTATATATGCATAATTCCCTTGAATAGAACAAATGTTTGGTACTCTAGGAAAATTAACACATGAACATCTGGACGTGCAAAAATCTATGAGAGCCAAGTCTTTATATTTTGTAAACTGCCAATGCCATTTTGAAATTATGAATTAGCTTCAGTCTCACAAACATATAGCTTTCATACTTATAGGGATTAAACACACATACACACACACACACAGCCTTTTAACAGACTTATGTGAGCCTAGAAGAGAGTGTAATTGCAAACAATATGGTTGGTTTATGCAATAATAACAGCAAATATTAGCTGAGATCTGAACAATCTGTCACCACTATAGTGGTTTCAGCCCATAGAGAGGCAAGTTCAGGATGAAGTATTCTTGAAGATTCATGTTACAGTTTTTAATGCTGAAACTCATTGTGCAAAAAACTAAGTACCAGCAGCATCCATGCTCTCATGTTCCGAAGTAGCCACCTCTACTTTTTTTTCATGGCACTTCTTGCCTTGTTAAATAGTATCTGTGACTGACAGATTACATTATGTCTCTCTTCTCTGCCTCCAGATCTATGTCTAGAGACCAGAGACCAAGTTTTATTCATCTTTGTATCTACTTTTCTCACCAACATTCACAGCTTAGAGCTTTCCTTGTGTGTTTAATGGCCGACTGGGAGTTAATTTGAGAAACAAGAGATGGAGAGTTAGGGCAGATCAGTAAAGGTGTGTATGTCTCTCTTTGAATCAGTTTCGTGATAATTCCTTCTTAGCTATTATAATAGTGATTCTCATATTGGAATTGTGTACACATACCTTTAAAAAAAAAGATTCTCATCTATCCCTGAGGCTGGCTTCAATTATTAGAATGTCATGTAAGCATATACCAAATTAAGGCAACTATAAATCCTTATATGAGTTAAATATATGGAGTTCTCACACAACTATTAAAATTACAAATTAAATACAAACCAAATTTCAAACCCAACAATGGGCTTAAGTTCTATTTTAAAGAAAACAGTAGTATTATGGTATGAATTATTATTAAGATTATGACAACCTAATCATCTATCCACAAGAAATGTCTTGAGCTTGTATTATATGGAGGTAAAAAAATGTACGTTTAAGTGGTTTACCTATAAATGTTTAAGGTACGTGTTACTTTGCCAAAGTTTTTGATTAAGTGACCAATCTTTTATTTGCTCAGTGCCATTTGCAAGATTGCAATTCTTAAGCACTAAATCTACCTTCATCCTCATTATTCCATGACAATACTAGTAGGATTTTCTGGTGTCCAAATACAAAAAAGGTAGGGCATGCAAGCAACTGGCAGTCATGTCTCATTTATCAGGGTGCCTTCCACAAAATACTGGGCATTGATTTTTTTATTATTATTATAAAAATAAAGACAATATTTAGAATTTCCTGTAGAAAATATGCAGTAGTATTATGGGTATGAATTGTTATGGGTAATATATTAATGAAATATTTCATTCCTAAGTAAAAATATTTTTTTATAGGACCCTTCTAAGTGAGAGTCTTTTAAAGATAAAAGTACTCTCCAGGAAACCACTGAAAAGGTTATTCCACCCCATTTAAGTGACTTTCACAAAATTAGACTGAATATGATACCATACAGAGCGTGTAATAGACTGAAAAAGGAAGATTCTTATCTTCAAAGGATCAAATTATTACTGGTTTCTTCAAATTTATCTTGAAAAACTGAAGCTATTTCAATATCTCCTACACCTGCTAGTGTAAGTGTTAAAAGAAATTGTATGAAACTGGTAGAAATATAAATAATACCACCTTTCTGAGATGCAAACTGGCAGCTGGTAACAAGACTTTATAATTTTCTACACATCTTGACCCAACAAGTGATTTTTATCCTGATTAAACCAGTCAATCCTAAAGGAAATCAACCCTGAATATTCACTGGAAGGACTGATGCTGAAGCTGAAGCTTCAATACTTTGTATACCTGATGCCAAGAGCTTACTAATTGTAAAAGACCCTGATGCTGGGAAAGATTGAGGGCAAAAGAAGGGAGCATGAGAGGATAAGATTGTTAGAGAGTATTACCAACACAGTGGACAGGAATCTGATCGAACTCTGGGAGATAGTGAAGCACAGGGGAGCCTGCCTTGCTGCAGTCCATGGGGTCACAGAGTCAGACATGACTTAGCAACTGAACATCAACAAGTCTACCTCCTAAGACGAATCTGAGGGACATATCCTGTGCTGAGATGTGAACAAATATTTGGTCAGAATGGTGAGCTTTGGACACACAAAAAAGTTAAACATAGTGTTAAAAAAAGCATAAAAATAAAAGCTTGAATAAATAAACTATTTCAAATACTGGAATACTACACAAAAACAGAATTATACTGTGCAAGAACAGTATTGTTACTGAAAAATGCTCTTCAATGAAAAAAGCATGGTAAAAACAGGGTATATAACATGATCCTGTATTTATTTAAATATATTTATAAATACATAATAGAAGGTAGCTTAAAAGAAGCTTCCCCGATGGCCAAAGAATCCACCTGCAATGCAGGAGACATGGGTTCAAGTCCTGGGTCAGGAAAATTCCCTGGAGGAGGAAATGGCAACCCACTCCAGTATTCTTGCCTGAAAAATCCCATGGACATATGATCCTGGTGGGCTACAGTCCATGGAGTCATGAAGAGTCAGACATGACTGAGGAACTGAGCACAAGCATAAAAATAGAGAAAAACGTCTGGAAGGCATACACAAAAATGTCAAGAGAAATTTACACAGTTCTAGGATTATCTAGGGAATATACTGTATGAGATATACTGTATGAGACTGAATTCCAATTATAATGGAGTGTGTATTCCAGTGGGGGAAAGAGAAAACAAACAAAATAGTAAATCTACAATAGTAAGATATAGCATGCCATATGATAATAAGTACAATGGACAATGAATGCCTAGGTGGAGGTGGGGGGTGAGGGTTGCTGTCTGAATAAAGGGATCAAGAAGACGTCACTGATGAGGTGACATTTGGGTAGTGACCTAAAGGACCTCAGGCATGTGGTGAAAGAGATGTTAAAGTTTCAGTTTTAAAAGGATCCTTCTGGCTATTTAGTTGAGCCTGGACTGTAATGGAATGGGGCAAGGGCAGAAACAGGGGGCCTAGGAGATCACTGTCATTTCCTGGCAAGAGAGAACTTAGAACTAGGGTGGTCAGATGCTGGCTTCATTGTGAAGGCTGAGCCAGTAGGGGGTTCTGGTGTCTGATATGTAGGATGCAAAATAAAGAGGTTTTATAACCTCAACAGGTGGGAGGATGGGGTTGCCATTCGGTAAGACAGGAAAGATCAAGTGGGGAGATCTGAGGGTCAAGTCAGGAGGACGATTTTGAATTTGTCATATCCAAGATACCTACCAGAAATCAATATGGAGACCACGTGTGATGTAGTTAGTATGCAGAAATCCTTCTCTCCAAGAACCTCCCCTCACCCCAAGTAGGAATTGTGTGCTCTTTCCCTGTGGGGCATCACCAGCCCCCACCCCATGCCCACACTCCCCTTGCATGAGACTACAATTGCTTACAGATCTTTCTTCCCTCACTCAATTGTGAGGATTCTCACTGTATCCAAGGCTCTTCCTACAGGACCTGGCTTGTAATAAAGCGCAGTAAGTATGGAGTAGGACCATAAAGAAGGCTGAGCCCTGGAAAAGGGACACTTTCCAATTGTGTTGCTGGGGAAGACTCTTGAGAGTCCCTTGGACGGCAAGGACATCAGGCCAGTCAATCCCGAAGGAAATCAATCCTGAATATTCATTGGAAGGACTGATGCTGAAGCTGAAGCTCCAATACTTTGGCCACCTGATGCAAAGGCCTGAATCATCAGAAAAGGCCCTGATGCTGGGAAAGACTGAAGGCGGGAGGAGCAGGGGGCAGCAGAGGATGAGATGTTTGGATAGCATCATCAACTCAATGGATGTGAATTTGAGCAAACTCTGGGAGATGAAGGACAGAGGAGCCTGGTGTGCTGCAGTCCATGGGGTCACAAGGAGTTGGACACAGTTTAATGACTGAACAACAAAATATAACTGAGTTACTTTGCTGTACAGCACAGACTGACACAACATTGTGAATCAACTATACTTCAGTTAGAAACAATTAAGTGAAAACCCAAAATGATCCTATTAAACATAAGTCAAAGGACCTGAATAGACATTTTCCCAAAAATATATAAATGACCAACAAGCACATAAAAAAGGTGCTCAATTCATTGCTTCCTCATAGCTCAGCTGGTAAAGAATCCACCTGCAATGCAGGAGACCCCAGTTCGGTTCCTGGGTCCGAAAGATCTGCTGGAGAAGGGGTAGGCTACCCACTCCAGTACTCTTGGGCTTCCCTTGTGACTCAGCTGGTAAAGAATCTGCCTGAGATGTGGGAGACCTGGGTTCAATCCCTGGGTTGGGAAGATCCCCTGGAGAAGGGAAAGGCTACCTACTCCAGTATTCTGGCCTGGAGAATTCCATGGATTGTATAGTCCATGGGGTGGCAAAGTCAGACATGGCTGAGCGACTTTCACTGCTTATTAGAGAAATGCAAATTAAAACCACGAGAAGATATCATCTCATGCCTGTTAAAATGCCTGATTTCACTTATATGTGGAATCTAAAAAACAAAGCAAATAAATAAGCAAAACAAAACAGAAACAGTCATAAAGAGAACAAACAGGCATTTGACAAGGGAAGGTGGGGAGAGAGAAATAGGTAAGGGAGATTAAGAACAAACTTAATCTTTGGTACAAACTTTTGGTACAAACTGGTACAGACTTTCAGTTACAAAATAAATGAGTCACAGGTGTGAAATGTTCAGTGTGGGGAGCAGAGTCAATAATCACCCAATATCTTTGTATAGTGACAGATGGTAACTAGACTTACCACGATGATCATTTTGTAATGGATCAAAATACTGAATCACCCTGTCATGGACCAGGAACTAACACAGTGTTTCTGAGGTCAATACCTCAGAAACAAAGTCATAGGAAAAGAGATTAGGTTTGTGGTTATCAGAGATGAGGGGGGGTGGGAGGAAAATTGGATGAAGGTGGTCAAAATGTACAAACTTTCAGTTATAAGATAAATAAATACTAGGGATGTAATACCTAACATGATAATTTACACTAGTGTATGTTAAATATGAAAGTTTTTAGGAGAGTAAGTCCTGAGTGTTCTCATCACAAGGAAAAATAAATTTTTATATTTCTTTAATTTTGTATCTATATGAGGTGGATGTTCACTAAATTTACATGGAAAAAAATCAAAGAAACTCTTATGGTCTCAAACTTCAAAGAAGTGAGTTTAGGGAAATAATGATTAGTTACACAGCACCTAAAATTAATTCATCCCTACTATTTTTCATTCCTCAATTCTCAATGCCACATTTTATTACAGATTATCAAATATAATCTTATCTATGTTTATCAGACCAATTGATCCAGCAGCCTTCCAATCTGGTTAATACTTTCTGCTTCATACTGGCTGAAAGCTTGCTGGAAGATTACAGAAGAATAGCTAAAATATTCTAAGATTTAGAAAAAGCTAGTACTCATATACACACCTTTCACTTAATTAAATGTACAAGAATGAAGTGTAATTAATTTCCTCTTATCCTTCTAACCTTCTCTATGGGTCATCCAGTTGAGGCCGTTAACATTTTAAACCAATTATATTTGATCTTACAAAACATTTTAAGCTAAACTTCCTGTCTGTTAAATTATGCAAAAAGTGCATTTATCTTTGAAATATTAAGCAAGAGTGGAGTCAGCTGAGCAAGGAATCACTGTTTGCATTTTGGCTGAAGAAATTAAGAGATTATGCAACCAGCCCAAAGTGGTGACAGCTTGAAAATGGTAGAGATAGAACCTGAATTCAAGTTTTCTAGCATCTTTCAGAGAGAAGGGAGTGGACGGGAGAACTCCTGACATAGGTAACCATTTTTATACACATAAAGAGTTAATCCTGGTGCCAAAGTCGATGGTCTCTGGTCTGGTGGGATTTCCCTGGCTCACTGCATAATCAGACATATAAAGAAAGCAGACGGCTAGCTTTGTTATTTTGCAATCATCCATGACATTCTGTCTGCAGTTTTCCACATTATTTGGGGGCAGCCTCCAGACGGGAAAAGAGACAAAACAATGTTGGTGAGTATTTAGGCCCCTTGCATGGGAAACATCCACAGAAATTAAAATACTGGTACTAATTTATGATAGAAACTTAGAGGCAGCAGTTTACATAAATGGCCTCTCTGTCCTCCAGTTGCTCCCCTAACAATGGGCTGAAGGTGATAAGAACGTGGGCAGGGTCAGAGTGGCTCCTCTGCCTGTTTGAGGGCATATAACACAGTGACTGAGGGCACAGGCCCTGGAGGCAGGTGGACTGGTCCCTCTGTCGTGGCTCTGAAAACAATTTGATGTTGGCGGCATTTTTAACTTCTTTGAATCTTGACATCTTAATCCATAATAATGCATACCCAAGAGTCATGGCAAATCATACAAAGAGATTGTCTGTATAGTGCCTGTTACCTGGTAAACATTCAACATGGGCTAGTTTTTATGCTTTAATTCCTGATCCTCTTGACTACCCAGTGACAAAAGTTCAAAGCGACAAGTGAAAACAACAAAAAAAAAAGGAAATGAAACAGCCATGATTTGTGAGAATCACTTACAGGAATCATCTATAAAAGACTTCTGCCCTCTAATTGAAACCAAAAAAATAACCACATTCCAAGTAAGTGGAACAGCACAGGATGCTTTGCAGAGACCTCCACTGAAATGGCAGGGCACCTCATGGTGACCTAAAAGCAACAGATGAGATTTCATGTTTCCCTTGGGTTACTTGCTACCCTGCCCTGATCCGTGCACTCTAAAGGAAGACCTGCTGAATTTCAGTTGGATATCCTGTATTGCTCATAGAGGTCCCTTCTTCCCAGGTATTACTATCCTTGCTCAATGCTGCAAGAAGCCCAAGTTATCACGCTTTTACTCTCCTAACTGTGCTGGGTCTTAGTTGTGACATGTGGGATCTAGGTCCCAGGGATGGAACCCAGGCCTCCTGAACTGGGAATGCAGAGTCTCGGCCACTAGACCACCAGGGAAGTATCTAAGTACTCTTACTTGATAACAGGATTCATTATTTTTAAGAAATAAACCATAGTCTCTTTTTACACACCTAATTCCAAAATCCAGTATCAGTGAGAAAAGTTGAGAACCATTCCATGAAAATGGTCACACTGAACAAATATATTTCCTCAGTATACGTTCAAAAGTCATCTGAGAATATTCCTTTTGGTATACCCAAACTTCATGACTATGCATTCAAAATGTTTCCTTACATCCTAAAGTATATTCCATGAAATGCACTGAAATACACGTGAGAACAGAGTTTTTAAAGCACTTTTCACATTTATGATTTCTTGTAAAATTTAGTAAAACCTGGGAAAGTCATTGTTTAACTCCATCCTGGAAAGTAAGCTCCATGAGAATAGGACAGGTGTCAGTCCTGCTCACTGTTCCCTCCCCACTGTCCAGCCCAAGGCCTGGCACACACGAGACATCCAGGAAGCATTTGTTGACCAATACACTTTAATCTTAATCTACAGAAAGTAGTTTTATGTAAGATCGATGGAAATATCCTCCAAAAAAAAGAGCAAGGTGATTCAGTAAAATGGTATTCTGAAACTAAAAAAAGACCCGAATTCCTGAGCAGTAGTGTAAGTCCCTTTTGTGAGAATGCAGCAAGTCATCCTGGAATTCATACAAACCAGAAAGGCAAAGGTCAGGTGTAGGCCAAATACACACAATATCTAAAAAGTACATGTAAACATATCTCCCCAAATGCATGATTTCTGAGATGAAACTAAAAAGCCAGCTGTCAAAACTGCAATTCTGACTCTGCCATCACAGATATTTCCGAGTAGCAGGGAGCCATCCGGAGACCATTGTTGACACTTGACCACACTCCCATGAACCACTTAATAGATGGGAGACTACAGAACCAAAGACAACTCTCAGGGGAATATGGGAGTTTGTGAGGACAAGGCTGTGAACTGGCTGAAGATTACAGAAATGCTAAGATAAACACATCTTCTACAGATACCTGATATCTTCTACCTGATAAGAAAGACTAAGTGAGATCTAGGTCTACAGCTTATGGCCAATGACTGATAGATGTCAAAGTCAAGAGAAAATAATTTTGTTTCTGCTTCTTTATTGAGAATGCCCCTTAAGAAGCAGGGAACACTTTGGGTGCACCTCAAAAGCAAGTAGGTGTGTACTGGTTATCACTAATTTTTGCAGCAGACTATGAAGAAGAAATCCCAATCACTTTTAGACATAATGAGATGAAGGCTCAGGGCAGCTAAGAATTTGCCTAAATGTATGTAATGTGATGTGCTCAGTTGCTCAATCATGCCAACTCCTCTGTCCATGGGATTTTCTCCAGGCAAGAATACTGGAGTGTGTTGCCATTTCCTCCTCCACAGGATCTTCCTGACCCAGCTATCAAACCCTAATCTCCTGCGTCTCTTGCATTGAACGTGGATTCTTTACCACAGGGAAGCCTAAATGTATACATTAATTGAAAAACAGAATTGGGATCCAGTTCAAGTCTGACTTCAAAACTCTTTCCGTGAACCGACCATCCCTCCTTGCTATACTGAAAAGATTTATGTGAAGAAAGGTAATGGGGAGCATCTTTGGAAAAGATCACAGAGTCACAACTGATGAAATCTGCTGTAATCCAGATAAATCACACCCAGGGCCCCTGAGATAAGATCAGTATGGTGACCTTTAAGGAATCAGGGGCAAACAATATCTTGGTTTTTTAAGACTGCTGAAGACAAGACTGGGGAAGGGCTACCCTACTAGCCAGGGGCCAAACCTCCTTTTGTATCTCAGGGTTCAGCCCTTGGCCTCACACAATGCTTAATACACTGCTGAATTAAGGACTTGCTATTTTCACCATGGGCTGCCCTGGTGGCTCAGGTGGTAAGAATCTGCCTGCAATACAGGAGACCTGGGTTTCATCCCTAGGTCGGGAAGATGCCCTGGAGAAGGGAATGGCTACCCTCTCCAGTATTCTTGCCTGGAGAATCCCTATGGACAAAGGAGCCTGGAGGGCCACAGTCCATGGGGTTGCAAAGAGTCAGACACAACTGAGCAACTCAGCACAGCACACAAAGACTAAGTTGGGCTTCCCGAGTGGCTCAGGGGTAAAGAACTGACCTAATGCAGCTTTGACACACAGGTTTGATCCCTGGGTCGGGAAGATCCCCTGGAAGAGGGCACAGCAACCTACTCCAGTATTCTTGCCTGGAAAATCCCATGGACTCAGGAGTCTGGTGAGCTACAGTCCATGGAGTTGCAGAGTTGGTATGACTGAGCATGCACACACAATGACTAAGTTATAGGTAAACTTACACAGCATAATCCATGAAGTTGGAAACTACATCAACTGGAATCACTCTATCATAATCACCCCCACCCACCCCCAACAGAAGGAATTTGTTACTATCAGCCTGACTTGATAGTGACCTCTGTGATCTCTAACAATTCTAAATTTGTGGTTAAGTTGACAAGGAGGCAGATTACTTACATTTCAAACTTTCTAAAATCCCCTTCCTCAATCATTGCTGAAGCCATACAAGTTGACATAAAAGCTACCATCGAATTTGTAGACATTGTCTTTGAACAAAGAGAAAAAAAAGTAGGTGGCTTTCATATAATAAGTAGTTCTAACAATGGATAGAGAACCCTGTGCCTGATCCACAAGTGAAAGGTAGACTCAAGAACTGATCTTACAATCATGCCCCAAAATGAAAGAAAGAAGCTGTCACATCAGCACGGCAACAGTCTTACCGTATTTACTGCCCAGCGGGACTGTTTGAGTGTCAGTAAGCTACAAGTGAACACAAAACACCCTGCTTTCAGACTGGCGACTCTGATCACAGGACTCAGAGAAGTGGTAGCACACTTCTTATGTGATGCATGGTGAAGTCCACCAGCCACAGGAAGCCAAGGACCCCCTCTTGACTGACCTCCCTGGCATCAGTTTCATGGGAGTTCCCCCATGGGACATAGTCCTATTATAAACACACATCACCCCCACAATGTGCATGGGAAGCTGAAATCTTCATTTTACATTCTGCACACCTATCAGTAGGGACCATCTCAGATCAATGGTGTCCCAAGCTCTCAGTCTAGCCAAATAGCCCCATTTCTTTTATACCTTGCTAAAAGGCACCAAACCTAAAGAGAAAGACCAAAACGACAGAGATTTTTTAATTAAATGACGTCTGATACTGCTGTAAAGCAGCAGCATGCCCACCCAATGCTAGGGGCCACCAGAAAAACCACCAGGGATGTACTCTGAATGCTGTTCCAATTCTGAGCTGCCAGGCTAGAACTGGGCAGACCCTTGGATGCTTTGTGAGCTTTAAAAATAAATAAAAAGTAATTCTTTAATGAGACTGTTAGAACTTCAAAAGGCTTCCCTGATGCCTTAGCTGGTAAAGAGTCCACCTGCAATGCAGGAGACACAGGAGACGCAGGTTCGATCCCTAGGTTGGGACGATCCCCTGGAGGAAGCAATGACAACCCACCCAGTATTCTTGCCTGGGAAATCCCATGGACAGAGGAGCCTGGTGGGTCACAGAGTGAGCATGAGCATGAGAACGTCAAAGGATTAAAATGTATCTTTAAAAAAAATTAAAGTATTATATATATTTTCATTCTTAAACTTGGGGAAAAAATGGAGTAATGTTGACATTGGCATTCCCTTCCTTCTCACAAGGCAGATTCAGTGTAAGCATGTTTCAGAAGTAACTCACTGTGAAGGGAGGTACCCTAGAACTGCTGGACACAAGGTTTTCATCATCCATGGGTCACAATGGCCAGCTAGGTGGGAGAGAGGCAGGCTTCATGACCAGGAGACAGGAGAGCTGCCATGCACAATCTCGCTGCCCAGAACACAACAAAACCATGCATCCTCAACACAGATGAACCCAGCACCAGTGGTGGAAATTACAACACCAATATATTTCTCATGCAAAACAGGACCAACGACACATATTTACATGATGCAAATAAAGTGCTGAGAAAGCTTTCTTTTGGGGATATCACTGTGGTTATGTGGTTTCAGTAAGGTTAATGCCACATGGGGAATGTGCAACTCTGTATAGCCATGATGAAGACAGTATAGAAAATGCACTTGGGTAGAAACCTCGGTGTGTGACAGGCTGCTGGGAAAAAACGAAAACAGGAATGACAGAAGTATATTTTCTTTTATATACAAAAACAAAGGCCCCAGGTATGATTTGCTGAAGTAGCCACCCACAAGATATTAAATTACTTTTCTTTTGCTTTGGTTGAAACAGTCTAGGAACGGCAATCGGTTCCCCTTCTATGAAGAGCATATAAACACAGAGACAGGACTGCTTTTAGGAGAAAATAATCAACATTTAAGAGAAGAAATTAAATTAGTCTTAAACTAAATTAAACATTTACCAATAAATAAGATTCTTAAAAGGTAACATCTTCATCCTACAATCATGGGCATAATATATACACCAGTTTAAAAAATAAACTTTCTCTCACAATAATAATAATTACAGGTGTTAATGCAATGAGCTAGGAAATGAAATTACTTTAATATATCGTAAGAAAAAAAATCCTAGCAACCAAAAATAAACTTTAAAATTCGACATTTTTTGAAAATGGTACATTCTAAAAGAACTAATTCTTTATTACAGAACACAATTCAAACTATTGTTGGTATTTCAATATATTCCTAAAGAAATGTTTAAAAAGAAATTTCGTACACCAAAATTGGAACAGCACTTATAATTCAGTTTACAGTTATGAAAAAGCAATCATCTTCCACTTAAAACTGTAACCAGTGATGAAATATACTTCAAGAACATAAACATTTGGTCTGACAATCTTTAATATTGGTTCAAAAAAGACTTGATGTTTGTTGCTAATGGAGATATCGTTAATCCAATGTGCAAGAAAAGTGCAGCTGTCTATTTGTACTTGAGATACATAAGACCAACTCTTCTGTACTATTTACACAGGTAAAAGATTTTAAACATAATGATTTCAGTAAGGACACTCCATCTTCTTTACGGATGATACGTGCTACCAAGAGCCCAAAAGCTTGATGACACTCAAGTTACACAAACGTATCCGAAGAGGTATACCTGTTCTTGTCCTAATTTTGATCTTAAACAAAAATCCAATTTCAAAATTAGTAATTAGTTTGATTTAGGAAATCTTGGGCTTGTTGCAAATGTGCAAACTTTGTCTCTGAGAGCCAGGTTCCTATACTCCCTTTTCTAACCCTCTCACCACTGGTCCAGCCCACACACCCCATCAGCTGCAGAGTAGCAATACCCCAAATAAGAGTGAAAAAACTCAGCCCTCAAACCACCAACATGCCTTCGGGTCATGTGACACTTTAGGGGCAGGTACGGGGCAATCAAAAAGGATGAAGAAACACTTCAGCAAAGCAACCATTATTTGTTCACAAAAACCATGAAAAACAGTGATAGAAAATTAACAAACCAAATATATAAATCTGACACCATTTTGCATTTCCAGAACTTTCCTGCGTCTACACGAAGTACTTTTACTAAAGTTCTTAAAAATGCCGCTGTGACCCACAAGTCACACAGAATGGTGATGGTCAGGAAATCAATCCACTCAATTATTATTCTGTGCGGTGCACTCTATGGTGCAGCAGGCGGAGGGGGACTTTTAAGAAAGGACAGAAGTCTCTCACTTCTGAACTGGGCCCAGGAGTTCTCAAATTAATATCAGAAATCATAAAAAAAAGGGGGGGGGCAGGGGCCGGGTGCTTACTGGCAACATTAATACAAGACACCAGACGGGACAGTGAAAGAGTTTGGTCAGAACCAAGGAACTCTTATTTTCCTTGCAAAGTTTTCCAAACACCCAACCAAGCACTGCCTTACGTCCAGCGAGTACAAATTCTCGGTAAGTTTCCACCGAAACGTGGTGGCTGGCGTTCATGGGTCGGGATGCGGGATGCGGATAAAGGATGCTGAGCAGCCCGGCCGCGCGCGTGCGCATCCCGGTCCCCCGCCTCTAGCTGCAGGCGATGGTCTCCAGCTGCTGCTCGGCCTCTGCGGCCATGGCCGCCGCCTGCAGCTGCTCGGTCTCGCTCTGCATGGCGCTGGGGGTGACCTGCTTGCGCTCGCTGTGCATGTTGTTCTCGTGCCGCTTCAGGTCGGACGCCTTGGCGAAGGCCTTGGTGCAGGAGCCGCAGACGAAGGGCTTCTCGCCGCGGTGACGGCGCTCGTGGTCCTTGAGGTGGGACTTGTGCTTGAAGGCCTTGTCGCACATGTGGCAGGCGAAGGGCCGCTCGTTGCTGTGCACCCGCTCGTGCTTCTTCAAGTCCGGGGCGCGGATGAACGACTTCCCGCACACCTCGCAGCTGTAGGGCTTGTAGCCCGTGTGGATCTTCAGGTGCTCCTTCAGATGGGCCTGCGTGGTGAAGCCCTTGGTGCACATCTCGCACACGAAGGGCCGGTCGGCAGTGTGCAGCTTCTCGTGCTTCCTCAGCCGACCCTCGTCCGAAAACGTCTTCCCGCACGCCTGGCAGGCGATCTGCTCCCGGTGGTGCCCGTAGAGCAGGTACTCGAACTTCATGTCGCTGGCCGCCGTGGTCCAGCCTGGGGTCTGCTCATCCTTCACTTCACTCATCCCGTCATTAAATGTTAAGGCCTGAGGGGTCTGAGACCCCAGGTCCTTGGACTCGGGGGTCTCCATGGACTCTACCTCCTGGCCGTAGCAGTTGACCTTCCGTACTTCCTCGCTACCCAGCTCTTTCAGGATGGCCTCCTGCACCCTGAGCGTCGTCGTGGGCGACTTGCCGTCCTCCTGACTCGGGGGGGTGCCTTCTACCGTGTCATCCGAGGGGCTGTCGTCCTGGTCTCCGATTTCCTCCACGTCGTCATCTTGAGGGTCCGTAGCATCCCCAATGGGGCGGTTGATCTTCAGGCAGTACTTGCTTTTCGACTGACCGTTGTTTTCGTCTGGGCTGGACACGTCCCGCTTCTGAGAGCAGAGTTTATCCAGGAATCGGATGCCGAGAATCTGACCGGATGACATCATTAAGTTAACATCTTCTTTTTTCACAGAGATCTTTGCTGTGTACATGTAATTCAGGACCTCTTCAAATATATCGGAACGGAGGAAATCTATTTCTATTACTGAGGAACTATCTACCTCAAGTTTCTTGAAAAGCTTTTTAAAGTAGGTGCTGCAGGCAGCGAGGACACACCTGTGCGCTCTGAACTTCACATCCTCGACCACAATCGCGATATCGCAAAATTCTCCTTCCAAGCGTTGCTCATTGAGTGTTTTCAGAAACAGAGTTTTATGATCATCGTCATTATATTTAATGGTTTCAGACATACTGATGAAAAACTCCTACAAGAAAATATTTATAAAGAAAAAGAATTTTGGTAATTATGGACAGTACGTTTCCATATAAAAATTTCAGGGAGATTGTCATTTTCTGAACACTTTCCAGTCCCTAACAATTTCAGAAAGTCACTGTCAAGGAGGGGTTCAAGAACAGGAGGAGAAAAGATAGATCCAAATTTAGGGATTTCCACAGTTTCTTCTACTTATCTTCACTGTACTCAGCATATGCTTACCCATAATAACAACTCCTACTGAGCACGCAATAGGTGCCTGGCATTGTACTGTGCAGCTTTTCATGTCTTCACAAAGGCAGTGATCAAATGACCTTGAGAGATAGGCATTGTTATTACCCTACTTTATGGATGAACTGAGGAACCTGCCCAATATTCTAGCTATTTAGTGGACCATCAGGACTCTAGCTCTAGCAAATCCAGGCACTCTAGCTCCAAAACCAGTGTTTCCTGATAACCAGAGGTAATAATGACAACTCAGCTTCAAGGTTTAAGAAACCGTCTCTGGCAAGCATCCTCCAGTGCCGTCTGCTGTGTCTAATTTCATCCCGAGGAAGATTCAGTAAAATAACTAACAGCTCTCAAGGTTCTGCTTCCTTAACAGAAGAGATAGATCTCCTGCATACCCAGAGAGGGAAATCATTTCCAGAACACTCCATTCAGTGTTGTCCTCTAGTTTTTCCACACCAGTGTTGGGCCACTTTTGAACAAGGGGCAAGGTTTAATAGGACCCTCAGAGAATCAGATGACATTTGGGAAGACAGTGACAAGCAGCTTCATTCCCCCCTGGATGCCAGTCTATCTGTCATCTGGATCAAAGTGTCATCAGAACTGGATGCACTTGACAAGTGTGGCCGGGGTTTTATGAGCAAAAGAAATGTAGAACTGGCATGGAAGACATCTGCCACGTGTTAAAGAAGTGATCTTTTTTAAAATAATATGTCCTGTGTGTTTCTTTTCAAAAACCTTGCTTTTCTTTTATTCGAACAAGCATGAGTATGAAGAAAATACCTAGTCCCTTAAAGAATGCTAATATATAACGGAGGGACATTTTAAAGCTGACACTAATAATATTCTAAAGACTTAACATGCAAAGTCATAGTTACCATGAACAACTCAGGCTATTATCTTAATGCTTTAAACACCAAAATCTTCGGATCAGAATAACTCTGATCAGGGGCACGCCAGTCCTACAAGAGAAAAGGACATAGAAGAGTAAAGTTGGCTCTTTCCCTATCCCCAGTTGTAAACAGAATGTTTTCAAAAATTGATTTTTAAAATGAAACTTTCCTTTTTTGTCCTGTCACTGGCACCTGTACCCATTTTCAGGTTGGGAACAAAGAGGAGGGTGGCTGGCAGCGTCGGGTTCAGCTCTGAACAGATATGAAGGAGAAAAGGTAAGGGCTGGAGCACTGGCAGCCTGGAGGGGGTGTGCAACGGGAATGGGAAAGATGGGCTGGGGAACCACTAAGGGATTTCCCCTCACAAAGCCTCTGTCTGTATTTGCAAGGATGTTGATTGCTGCACAGACAGGAAAAGCTGGTAAGTACCTCGTTCCCCTACCATTTCCTGCTGGATACACAGCCTTCCACATTTTTTTCCGCTTGGCTTATATAAACATAGACTATATATTTTTTACATCGATAAATATAGACAAAGTTAAGAAAAGTACATATACTCAAAAGTTAACAGTGGGGGAGAGGGAACAGTAGCTGTTTACTTCTATCTACTCTTCTGCATGATGTAGTACACAGTTACTTAAATCACTCTGGTCTTGAAGCTTGCATAAGAGAACTCCAGATGTGTCTGCCTCTATCTCTACAGGGAAGCTCAAAGGATTCTAGATTTTTTCCAGTTTAAACTCCATTTTGCAGACCAACATCCTGAGAAACATCAAGCCTTCTTTACTGAACGGTGACCACACAAACTTGAGTGTTGCAGAACCAGAGTCCTGAAAACCCTCTACAGAAAAGCAAAAACATCATTAAGCTGCCTAAAGTGGCAGGCTGTGTTCTTATTTGCCAAGTGAGAGGACTGGGCAGAATAATTTCTAAGGGTGCACCCCAGCCTGTAGCCACCCCCAAGGGAAGGCAGCCTTCCTACCGGGTCACTTCCTACAGTAGCTCTCTCTGGAGCTTTGGGATAAAGGTGCATGGACCGGGCACAGGAGAGGCGCACAGTACCCATGGCAACGTACTTGGATTTCTTTTTCTTTTTAAGCCTATGTTTATTTGGCCCCACTCTCTCTCCAGATCCCCATCCCCGTCCCCCCCACCCCCGCCCCGTTGAGATGTTCCCATTGCTAAGCTCAGGTGAGTCAAACAGGGAGATTCCCGTCGCCAGTAACCCTACAGGTGGAGGGCAAGATGCCGCCCCAACCACACCTCGTGGACGAAGCTGCCCCTGCATGTCGCTTCTCCAAAGCGCCGGGGCGGGGGCCCCCCGCTAAGCTGGACCTACAGAAGCCGCGGCGACCAGCCGGCCGCCTCCCCGACCCCGGGGCCGCCGCGACAATGGCGGCGGCACCACTTCCCGGTCCAGAGCTCGCCGCTTCTGCATGGGGAGGGAGCAGGGAACCGAGCGCAGGACCCGGGCCGCCTCCGGAACCTCTCCGAGCCTCGCTCCCATCCCGCTCGGCCCGGGAGGTGGGGGACGGGACCCAGCGGCTGGCATTCTTTCCGAACAAAAGCTCCAGCCCGGGAAGCCGCGCGGAGAACCAGCCGCTTTCCCTTCTAGAATCGGGCTCTCAAGGCGCGGGCCAGGGCCGCGGCTCCGAGCGCGAGAAGGCGGACCCACGGCGGGGATCGGGAGCGGGAGCGGGCGTGCGGCCGGGCTCCGCAGCCCCGCGCCGCGCCGCGCCCCGCTCCGCCCGCGAGCCCGGAGCTCGCGCCCCGCGCACTCCCCGGCCGGCTCGCGCCGGGCCCTCCCCCGCCCTCCCGCGGCCGGGGGCGGGGGCGGCGCGCGGCCGGCTTCCC